>CM023450.1:167365227-167494885 GCA_013339765.2 Haemaphysalis longicornis
CCAGGTCAATGAACCTGCGGCACATCTCACTTGTGTCGACTGCTTTTTTTTTTTTTTAATGCGAAGCTTTTCAAGCCTCTCACTGATGTCGTCTGTAGACTACCCAAGATGCACTGCAGGAGAGCCAACTTTAACTGACATGATGACCGTGTGTGAAAAGAAGAACAATTAAATGCTTCCCGTGGTCGAATCAAACCTGGGTCTCGTCATGTTCCCAGAACGGTCGAGCAGTTTGGATTTGGATCTGCATGGACGTGCAATGGACGTGGATGTGCAAAAATTAGACAGAAAGTGACCCCTTTATCTCACGATGAAAATGGGTTGAACGCTAGTAAAGCCATGGGATGCTTGTACTAGTAAAGCACTAGAGAGCACAATCGCAGTGCAGTAAGCTGTCGCCTGATAAGACATACCTTATTTGTATGGGAAGGTGGGGTGATGTGGGTCCGTTCATTTCTGGGTTAGTTCGTGTGGTGCTGGACTTGATTTTGGAAAGCTTTGCGTTCCTGCACCGTTGTCGTTTCGACGAAGGGGCACCTGATTTTTTTCGTCTTCTCCTTGTGGAGGAACTTTCCTTTCGTTGTGATTTCTTTGCATGACAATATAGAGATGACTTATTCTCCTCATTGTGGTGCAAACTTCGTATTGGGCGTTTTACGGGGTGCTGGCTTGATGTGCCTTGTTCTTCTTTGCAGCACGAATGCAACATAGCCATTGAAGACAGGGTGGCCTTTGCCTGTCTGCATCTCAGCGATGTAAAGGTAAGTCCCGTCTTTATGCGATGGCATTCTCTTTGCATGCCTGTATATTCTGTACACATGAAGAGAAAACAAAAGCACAATGGACCTGCACAAACAAATCATAACTAGTGCATTTATGCTGAAAATCAAACGAGGCAAAGATGCAAATTAAAGTAGTTAAAAGGTGGATGTGGTCAGGGCCAGTGAATTTAAGTCAAAGGCTGACATCAGGAGTGGCAAGCGTATTAAAGTGGCACTGTATTTTTTCATCAATGCTACACTGGAAGAATACCATTGCAAGCTGAATAAGTGCATGTTGAAATCATTGAGAGTATCCAGAAATAGCATTTTTTCCCCCCTGTGTGCTCCGTGAGAAGATTGTGTCTGTGGCTGACTGCAGTCTTTCCACTTATACGCTAACAGTGACAAAGCCTTCTGTTGGGCCAATCAAAAAGTGCCCATGAGCAACACATATACATACATGCACATTTATATTGGCTAAACTGTTGCACCTGGGCCAGATGGTCTTGCTAGATGGTTTTTCTCTCCCATTGAGAGAAGCCACATTTTAGTCACAACAAATGGTGAATTCGAAGTGTGCATTAGGTGCCCGACATCCCGTGGTGCATGCGTGCAGCTGCTGGAGTACGTGGATGTCCTGGCAGAGGCCCTGGTCAAGGAGGGAAACCTGGACGGGGTGCTGCTGACTGGTGAGCAGTGGTCTCAATGTCCGTGCAGCCAGACCCACATGACCTCCTCTCTCTCCAATGGCAGGCATGAGCGAGGAGGGCTCGCAGCTGCTGCAGCGCTACCTGGACCGCACTGGGGACGTGCAGACGGTGAGCGTGGCCGCCCTGCAGAGCCACCCGAGCCCCTTGTCCTCCAGCCCTCGCGCACAGCTCTGGGTGGACCACTACCGCCACCTCCTGGACCAGTGGCAGCTCTGGCACCAGCGGTGGGTGCCCTGTTCTTCGCTCGCTTCGTTTGTGCCATCTTCGAGCGAGAGTTTTCTCATTGTGCACAAGGTAGCAGTGGTGCCCCTGTGAGCTATTTTTGCCATTACACCATAGTGTTGCTTTGTTGTTGTGGGAGTTATCGCACGTCGAGCTTCCTTATTCTTCGACACATTGACCTTGTGCCGCGTGCCCCGTGCTCGCTCGCTTCTCCGTTGTCCGTTTTAAGATTTAAGATAGACGGAGCGAAAGATTTGGTGTTTTATAACTGTCGGCAGCAAACGCTTTCATTGAGAATTAATTATTCTCCGATCAAACAACCACTTAAAACAAAGAGGTAATGACAACACCTTGTGCCTCGTGCCCTGTGCTCGCTCGCTCGCCACGGAGGAAAAAGCTCTCTGTTGGCCCGCCCGAAGTCTTCGTTAAGGGGCGCAACTTCCGGAGAACGAGAAGGGGCGAGCGGCGGCAAGATTTAAGATTTGAATTTCCCGTTTTTGGGGCATCAAAAAACCCATGCAGACAAAATATGTGGCTGCCTCAAGTTTGCATTATTCGAAAGATTTGGTGTTTTATAGTGCCCAGCGCTTAAGGCACGAGCAGTCCGGTAGCAAACGATCCTGTATTCATTGAGACTTTCTTCTGGGAATTAACGCGGCGTTCGTCATATATGTCTTCGTCCTGCTGTCCCCGCGAACCGCCTAAACCTCGATGTAAGGTGTCTGGCCCGTCGGGCTCGTCGCGATTCGGGTCGTCCAGTCGGTAATTGCCTCGTCGGTCATCTCTGTTGCGATTCGCAATTTACTTCGTTACATTGAAATTTCGTTACATCGAAATTCGCGGTTCTGTTTCCTTCGGTGTGGCCGTCCAACTGACACTGAGCATCTCCATTGCTTGATAGATATCCACTTTCGTGGGGCGTTTTAAGTGCAGATCCAGCAAAAGCTTGTTGATCACACGTTTGCGGTAGGCACACTTGACGCTGTTGATGATGCCCTGGTCAAGCAGCTAGACGAGCAATTCGAGCAAGCAGCAATTCGGAGCTAGACGAGCAAGCAGCAATTCGGAGGCAGGAACTTTAGCTCCACATTCGTGAGCTCTACGTCCTCGATGAGATGTGCTGAACAATTATCGAGCACAAGGCACACATTACGGCCGGCGTCCTTCATCTCGACATCGAAGGCTTGGAGCCAAGTGCGGAAAATTTCTCTCGTCATCCACGCCTTGGTGTTTGACGTGTAGGTCACGTTGAGCTTGCGGGAGTTGGCCATGCAGCGGGGCTTTTTACTCTTCCCGATCACAAGAGGTGTTCTCTTGTCACTGCCGTCCATGTTTACGCAGAGCAGAACCGAAATGCGAAGCTTGCTCTGCTTGCCGCCGTGGCACCGGTCACCTTTAACATCGAGTGTGCGACTTGGGAACATCTGGTAGAAAAGTCCGGTTTCGTCGCCGTTGTAAATGTCCACAGGCGCATAGTGCTCCAGCAATTCAGGCATTTCTCTTGCGATCCATGCAGCGGATTCCGATGCATCGGCAGACGATGACTCCCCGCTCACAACTTTGCCGACAATCGCATGCCGAGCCTTGAACCTGTGCAGCCACCCGCTGCTGGCTTGAAAATCGTCGCGGCCCAGCATGCATGCCAAATCTTTCGCCTTCTGCTGAAGGACGGCACCAGACACGGGGACATTCTGTGCCCGGGTGGCCATAAACCACGTGAAGACTGCCTTGTCCACGTCTTCATAAACTGCCAGCTTCAGTCGCTTACGCTGACCGCTCGTTCCACTCTGCAACGAAGCGAGTATGTTGTCCTTTGCCTTCAGTATCGTTGACAGGGAGCTCTGCGGAACTCCGAAGCATTCAGCGACAGCCTTCTTCTTTTCACCACTGGCCACTGCACGAATCATTTTAGCCTTGCCTTCGAAGGACAAAACTTTTCTTTTGCCGGAGCTCATGGCGACCCACAAATGCGCCGCCGTGCACTTGCTGGCGCAACGATCGGAGCGAAGCGAAGTGAACGAAGTAAACAACAAGAGCGCACACGAAGGAAGAAGAATGCTGCGTCGGCGGTGTAGGCCGGCACGGCGGCGCAGGTGTCCTGTAGTGGCCGTTTTGCAAATAATACTATTCAATTTGTAGGCAAGGAGCTTGAGGCATTACGCCTGCTCGCGTGCTACGTGGCTCGCCGCGTCCGCGGCATTTGGCGGCCCGTGTTGCCGTTCGCGTTTTATCGAAACCTCGTTTTGTAGTTCATGTCTTCTAAAATCTGCTTCTACAACGAAAATATCGTGCCTGATTGGCCATGAAACTTCGTTACATTGAAATTGCGGCAAACGGGACTTCGTTACACAGAGGGTGAAAATACATGGTGTGCATACACTTGAAGTTAAAAAAAAATTATGCGGTTCGTTACATTGGGGGTTTCGTTACATTGAAGTTCGTTACATCGAGGTTTAACTGTAGGTGTAAATTTTGATTCTCCCGCTAAATCGTGTGTTTTCGTGACGTCTGCCACGAAGTCACAGGAGCGGGAATTCAAACGAACTTCCAGTGCGTCATTAGGCTCTGCAGCCTTGCTTACCGTCAGACCTCTCAGATGGCACTACCATGTGGAGCCGTGGACCGTTGCCTGTCATTTGATTTATTTTTGACCGTATTTGCACCTGGCTTGTTTTTTTTTTATGGTTTAAAGTAATCGCTTCGTGAAACATGAGATATGCTGGGCAAGCAGGGTCACGTAAGACAACGTCGCTTACGCTAATCTACCAGTGTCGTGGCAGATCCAAAGTGGCGAACTCCAAAGTGGCAGACTGCTGTGCAGCTAAAACAAGCATAGTGCGCGCAGTACCAACTTCTGTGTGCATCGTTACTTCTATGTTTGCGTGTAGTTTCATACCTTTCATTGTTTACCCCACCATTCTTTACCCCATTTAAATTAACCATTCTTAGCTTTTGCGTTTGTTTTTGCCGGCTGCAAATGAACGGGAAATGAGTTATGCATTTTTTTTTCCCAATTTATACTTATTTGAGGGAAGTTTATTTAAGTGCAAATAGCAATCTTCAATTAACTCAACTTGTTCGTCGAGCTATTTGTGAACACATACACATTTCAAAATATCTGACGGCCTGAACATATTTAAAATCCTTTTGCCAGCTTCAGTAAATAAACACATCCAATCGCAGAGCTGGCTGGTATGACACGCTTCTGTTCTCCTCGTCATACGTTCTGTTGCGGGAAATGAACTAGTGGGTCGCACGGGCATTTTCTTTTAAAACGCGGCGGAGGCACAAAAAGCCCACTTCCTGCAGGCGGCAGCCACGGCCGCGAATTATCTAGCTTGCACGAATTTGAGTGAAGTTTACGCATTAAGTCATCTGCATGGTGTCAGTGTGATTCTAAGTTGGCTGAGGCAATCGAGCGCCGCCTTTCAGCCGCGTAATGAACTCAACTTGTGTTTTGTCTGCATGGCCCCTTTCCGACAAGTTCACACAAAATCCAGATTGGTACTTGGCTGCTCTAATTAAACAACCGCAGGCGTTCAGGTTATAAGTAGGTCGTACCGCAACAAAAAAACAAGTCATTCTGGTAACTTGGTCTTGTGCTGGCAAAGTTATTTCCCTGCTGCTATTGTGAAATGGTTGTGAGCCTCGTTTCAGTATCGGGCATTGCAGCACTTTCTGAACCATGTGCCAGTTGTGTCATGGTTTCCCAGCAAAGGTTCTGTTTTGTTAGGCGGTGGCGCACATTGCAATGTGGGTGTCACCATTCTGGCTTTATTCTTACGTGCGCTGGCACCGCTTTATGGGACCAGTTGCAATTTATAATGGCACAGTTGCAATGCAGGCAGTAATGTGCAGCTTCTTGAGACTTGGAGGTGTAATTCTGTGTATCAAGCATTGTAGCATGCTAGGGCAAGCTGTTCTAACATTTTTCAGGGTAACAATCGTTTGATGTATACTGACAGTAAAGTGGCGCTTCTTTTTTTCATGTGACTTGTGCAAAGATTGCCATTTCGCTTTCCTTAGTACAGTCAAACTCTTCTGCAGTCCTGCTTTAAAAAAAATTTCCTCACAGTTAAGTATTTCCAATTAATCTTAGTCACCCACAACCTTCCCTGGACTGTTGTGCATCAAAAAAAGTTTGTCGGAGAAAAAAAACTGAAATTTTCTGTTTATTTGAGATTTGAGAACTGAAATTGATCGAATTTCTGCATTTGCAACGTTCCAAACGGCACGAACTTGTGGCGACACGGTCACTTTTTTTTTCACCCGACACAGCTGCTGATGGTTTGTATGTTGTCACAAGCAATATGCCATGGACAGTGCCATGGTCTGATGGTGATAGTGATGTAGCTAACAGCAGCCTGCAAAAGCGCTCACTTTTATCCTAGAAGTGAGCTGGGAATCTAAAGAGTCAGATCGCGACAAAAATGCATTTTTGCCCCCTATTTATTGTTGCAATGTTTTCGTGGGTGGCTCTGTATGGGTACTTATACCTGTTGGTAAGCTCAGTGCTGTTACATAGGTAACAATGTTGAAGTGCTGTGGAAGATTAGGAGACCATAAATTCTGTGCATACTATGACACTTTGCTGTGAAAGGTTGCGCTTGAAACCCATGAATTCCAGCTGACCGACTCTCTGTAGGTAGTACTCAGCGTCAGACACTTAACAGTGCTGAGCAGCTGTCGAGTGCTCGCAAGTAGCAGTACTGCAGTAAAAGAACAGGAGGATGCAGGCTGTGCTGAGTGATTGCCTGCAAGTGAGACTTGCGCATTTTCTTGGTAGACCTGAGTGAGTTGGGGCAGTAACATGCCTGTTGTTTGGCTCTCCCCCTCTCCCCTGGTGCGGGTGCAGGTGCCAGTTTGACACCCAGTGGGTGCGGCAGCACGCGGCCAGCGTCCCAGCGCAGCAGGTGCTGGTGAGCTGCAGCTTCTGCAGCCTGGCCGTCTCCCCCTACATGCAGCTGCTCCACCAGCAGGGCAGGCAGCAGCAGCAGGGGGCAGGGGGAGGCCCCAACCCCCGGGGGGTCTCCTCACACCTGGCTGCTGCCACACCACAGCACAAGACCAAGGTGAGGGGTCAAAAAGGGGGACAAGGGATCCCCCTGGGGAGTGCCACACCCTTCACTGGAATGCCAAGAGGGTCCTGTGAAGGACAGGACCCTTCACTGGGATGCGTGACGATGCGCTGCTCTTTTCTCTGTGGGGGCAAGATTACACTTCTTCGTAAAGCCAGGAGCAGTTTATAATGGCAATGCCCCTCAAAAGAAGACATCACAGCCCTCCCTTTCAAGACCCTCTCGTAATGCTTCTAGGGCGTGGTTTCTCAAAGTGGGTTCCGCAGAACCTAGGGGTTCCGCAGGCCCCTCCTCGGGGTTCCGCGAGCCACTGATAAATTCTTCCCTCGTTCCGCACTCGCCAAGTAACTTAGATGGCGAACGCGAGGTGCGATCGATCTAAGGAACCTCCATTACTCATGCCCGAGTGTCAGTAAGCACATCTCAGTGCATAACAGAAAGGTGCGAGCTGCGCAATAAATCTCGCCAGCAGCTTGAGCCAGCCAGGCTCCGAAAATGGGCCGCGTGGTTAAACTATTGCACTTGAATCTCAGCGTTATATTACCCCCATGCGCATTTCTCCTCTTTGGAGATAGGTGCCGCTAGCATACGAGCTCGCATAAAATTGACATTCACGTGCAATAAATTCAAAAGCAAGCAAGCTTGTTCCGTTTTGAATTTATTGCACGTGAATGTAGCGTGAACGGAATGAAAAATGGCGAGGGGAGGGGGGGGGGTTTTTGGCACTTAACGGAGCTTAGCAGGGTTTCCTGGGACCAACATGCCTGAGAACCCCTGACATAGTGACAACTATGTTAATGCATCTGACAAATGCAGTTTTTTTAACCCTCTGAAAATCGAGCCGTTTTCAGGGTGCATTCATTGTTCACTGAAAAGCCACAACTATAAAGATGTTTATTCTGTAATATGTGACACCAATAAAGATGTTTATTCTTTTTCTCTCTCATTATGCAGAGTAAGCATTTCCACTTTTATTTATTTATTTTTATGTTGTGACTTCAGCTTTGCATCACCATCTTGCACACAGCTAGAGCCACAAAGAGCATTACGGGTTTACAAAAACAGGATAAACTTTGAGGATCACTTTTTTGGAATGCACCTAGGCTTTCTTATCTGGAGAGTGCTTACAACTTTTTCGAATAGGGCTCTTTGATTTGAAGCTGAGTTGAATATCGCATTACAGTCGAACCCCGATAGAACAAACTCAGCTTGAACGAAATTTCCGCTTCAACCAAATATTTCCGATTTTCCGTGAGTTAGCCATAGAAATTAATGCAACATACCCCTCGCCACAAAAAACCATTTGTCTGGCTTGTGTCTGGCTTGCTTTTCCTTCAACAAAATGTTTTCTCAGTGGGGCTGGGTTTGACCATTTATTTTGCAACAAAATAAGCATAACACCAGCTATCTGTAACTTCTTATTAGGGGTGTGCGAATAGTGAAATTTCATCTCGAATCGAATTCGAATCGAATAGTGTCGAATAGTGGACAAAAATGTCGAATATCGAATACCAAAGCTTTTTTTGGAAGAACAAGTAGTAGGACACTAATAAACACATGCTCATGTCCTTGAGCTCTAAATAGTAAATACTAAAAGGAATTAAAGAAATCAGAAACTGTCATGTTAAAATATTACAAATTCTCCAATCTCCAAGTAGTGAACGTGGTGTTTGCCCATCAAGTGAATCAAGAGCGGGCTTGTCGTGCTTGCCGGCGTCTTGAGCGCGGAGCCGCATTTCTTGCAGATGGCAGAGGACGGACTTGCCTTCTCGAAAAACTTCTAAATTACGCTTCTTTTTTCACCGTGGCTATTCATGCTGAATGGCACGGCACGCGGACGTTACACCGGAGGAGAATCACGGGCGTGCGCGACCATGGCGACGACGGCGACGACCGTCATATTGGCTATGGATAGGCGTCGGAAAGGGTCTAGGACGGGTGATGATAGTGTGTTACAGCAAAGCCAGAATCACACAAATTTAACAATACCATAATATACGCTTTTGCGGCTGCCCAGTCGTGTGATAAAATTAATTGCAAAAGAAAAATTATATTTTACGTCCGACTATCAGGGGGAAGCGTCAGTGCATCGCCATCACAAAATGGCGTCGTCGTAGTAATTTGTTTTGTCCCATGGAGGAAAAAATTAGGAGAGGCCCTGACGTCACATTTGTGAAGCCGAGTCCCGCCATGACTTGAGCCCACGGAGCCCAGCACTCTATCCCATCATCCTTTGCTGTCTCCGGTTTGATTTGACTAACATGGCGTCGCCCTGCCCTCCCGCTTCGAAGCGAAAACAGCTTCGTCGCTATTCCTCGTGCGATGTGTGTTCTAAGCTGTTGATTTCGCCTTCAATTTGCCCATTCTAACCCTCATCCAAAGTTTCAATCGAAAAACGGCCTTCGTTTTGAGATAGAAGACGATTTTTCAGCTCTTAAGCCTGGCAAAGTAGCGTTGTCGTCGTCATAGCAACAGGCTCGCGGATGGGCGCAACGACGGCAGAGTTTTCAAACTGGCCTAATCTAAAAACGTTTGTCGTATCGACTGCGCTGGTTTGCAAGCGTAGCGAGGCAGCGACATGCCAAGCGCCTTAAAAATTTGTCCGTTCTATTTGCCCAAATTTGCCGCCGCAGTTGTAAACAAGTAAGCAACATTGTCCATGGGCTCAAGAAAATGACGTAACTTCCTCCACACTTTTCGCAATGCATTGGGATGCCAGGGGCCTCTCCTGAGTATTCTTTCCTCCAGGTTTTGTCCCGAGTGGGACGCATCATATTTGTTTCCAATGACGTGAAAACGGCAACGCACCTCATTATTACAAACCCGTATGTGAGGAACGTTTTCTGCTCGCTAAAGACTGCTCTGTCGCTCTTTCTTTCCGTGTACGCCAGTGACGCAAAAAATCGAGGAACTTCCATTACATGTCGGCAATTACGTCTCTGCGGGCGAAAAGGAGGGATATGTACAAACCTCAAAGACAACTTTCCTGGCCGAAAACGGGTCGCTGGCAATTGTTTGACCAAAACCTTTCGACGTTAGGGTCAGTAAGGCAATAATAGCCGCAACTTTGGCAGCGTTCGGAATATTCGTCACGTCGAATTATTCGAAAGTCCAAATGCTGGGTATTCGAAAGTCGAATCGAATTATTCGGGCAAGAAATATTCAATCGAATTCGAAAATCGAATATTCGCACACCCCTACTTCTTATACATTCAGGGTGCTTAGTTTCACCGAAAAACTTGCGCTCTGCGACCACACCACTACCCATAAACAAAAAATGGCTGCGGCTTGGCTCAGTTAACCTTGGATATGCAAAGAAAAAGCTTGGCTTAGTTTGGTTGAGTCTTGGTTTCACTTGGTTAAACTTTGATGTGGCTGTACAGTCAAATCCCGCTACAACGAAACTGACGGGACGTGCAAAAAATTTCGCTGAAGCGAAAATTCGTTGAGGCGAAATCTGCCCCAACATGGCACGGAAGGGCAAGAAAAATAGCCCCGGATACTGCTGCATCATTGGCAGCATAATACAACCTTTAGAAAAAGGAGTGACATACAGTAACATCGTGTTTATTCATATAACAAACATACCAATGGTTATCTGTTTTTTTTTTTTACCAGCACACAAAGAGCGCGTTACTGAGGAGAAGGGGACAGGTGAAGAAATAAAAAAATGCAGGCGGAAATATTGAAAATTGGAAATATTTCGTTGAAGCGGAAATTTCGTTGAAGCAGACTTCGTTGTAGCGGGATTAGACTGTATTGCCGACCACAGCTCAAAGCCATTCGGTCCCATGCAACGCTCACAGGAGGAGGCCCAACGAACGCAGTGAGCGTGGTTCATTCACGGCGAACGCGGCGTTCCTCTTCGCCAGGCGCAAGATGAGTCACATAGCCATACACTACCAGCCACGCATGCATGAGAGGCTGCGGGTGTGGTCGGCTTGCGATCAGCCGATCGGCCGCTGCTCATACTGAGCAGAATGACTGAAAACGGGGCCTTGTGCACAGCGCCAAAAGTGGGACCGGCATATCACATGATGCGCTTTGAGGGGTGTGTCGCAGGGGGGTGTGTCTGTGGTCATAAGGTGAAATTGTGTATCTGTGGCGAAACCGCTGGACGAAAGTAGTAAAGCTTTGCTTTGAGACAAACACTTAAATGGACGCCATTATTTGCTGGTGATAACGATGTGGCTGGCCATCTTTACACGAGGCGTAGGCCTGGTTCACCAAGTCAGAGCTACAGCCAATCCGTATCCATTGAAATTGCGCGGTACAAACATGTGCCCTGCTGCTGGCGTGGCACTGTGAGCAGCTCTCATTGCAAATTTCCTTCTACAATTCTTCAAAGTCAAAAACAAAAACAATGTTTTCGTGTTTAGTCTTGAACCCTAGTCATTCTCGTGCGGTTGCGTTAAAGGCAAGCGCATGCGGCTTGCCTGCTGAGGTCGGTTGCTGCCGTGCCTAGTCAGAGGATAAGATAACGGCTCCACTCGGTAGATACGTCGTGTTGTACAGCACTATGTTTTGTGACTGCATTCCCCCTGCTCTTTATGTGCAGGTACAAAACATAACCATTGGTACGTTCGTTAGTCGATAAACACGGCATAACTGCGCACCACTCCTGTTTCTAAATATTGCATTATGCGGTCAATAATGCGGGTAATATACGGGGCTGTTTTTCTTGCCCTTCCGTGGTGTGCTGGGGCAGATTTCGCCTCAACAAATTTCCACTTCAAGGAAATTTTTCACACGTCCCGTCAATTTCATTGTAGCGGGATTCGACTGTATCTGCTTCACTATTCCAACATTTTGAATTTTCGCACACCGATATGTAAGTGTTTATTTGATCAGATGGTTGAAAAAAGAAAAGGGTTGCTGCATTTTTTTTTTCTCACACATGCTTTTCTTTTGTTGAGCAGTGCCGTAAGTGAATGAACACCCCTGCCTGCAGGCTACCTGCTGCCCGCACTGTCGGAAGCCCCTGCCCCGGTGCTCCCTGTGCCTGACCAACATGGGCACGCTCGCGGGGAGTGCCTGGAGGAACACCAATGGTGGGTGCTGCTCTTCCCATGTTCCCAGAAATGCCTTTCCCTCGACTAGTTGACGCAGCAGTCACTGACTGGCTGCTTGGTCAGAGTTGGTGGTGACAGGGAGTGATGCAGTCCTCCCCGACTGATATTTTTGGTCTAATGTTATACGAGATCCCCCACACAAAGAAAGTGAGTGCCATAGTAGCACCTCGTTGCAACGCAACTCTGCACCTTTCACCTTTAGCACTGTTAAAGCTGTCAAATACGATCCTCTTTGT
This sequence comes from Haemaphysalis longicornis, assembly GCA_013339765.2. NCBI lineage: Eukaryota > Metazoa > Arthropoda > Arachnida > Ixodida > Ixodidae > Haemaphysalis > Haemaphysalis longicornis. The sequence goes on from CM023450.1 coordinate 167,377,307, forward strand.
TTAGGAGCTCACAAGGAGTGCTGTAGAGAAAGAGAGCTAATGTTGAGTTTCCTGCAGTGCTGAGTCCAAGGATGCGGGCCTGCCTTTTGCAGTATGAAAAATTAAAGCCGTTCCACTCAATGTGAAAGCTGTCGGAGGTGCAGAGCAGTGATTCGCCATAATGGGCTGTAGCGCCGTTATCCGCTCACTGCTACCACCCAACGCATTTCAAATTTCCCGCCTTCGCAGTGCTCGCATGCCCCCTGCCTGAAACTGCGCCAGCGGGAGTTCTGTTGTTTTTGTGCTTCCTTTGCTACCGCACGTGCCGGCATTGCACTGCCTCTTATTTTTGCTTGCTATCGTAAAAAACAAGCCAACCAGCATTCCTAACTAAATGAACGTGGGTGCTGCTAGTTAACTACATGTATTTTTCGTCAAATGTACCTGCCAAATGTACCTCAAATGTGCCTTTGTGCTAAACAACGGGGAGATGTACGACAAGCACCAGCGGTTCACGAGTTTCGAACAGGTATGACTACATAAACCGCTTGTTTGTCAAAGCTTTTGTTCGATGCTGTGACGGCAGCTACGCCGTGTGGCTGCTTTTGGGTCCAGCGAGTGAGCTACGACGACAAGGTGAGCCCCTAAAGTGCTCTGCACTTAGAAGTTGACAAGGGCCAGACAGGCTGAAACGACCAGGCAAGAGTGTGGCTGCTCTTGGGTCCAGCGAGTGAGCTACGACGACAAGGTGAGCCCCTAAAGTGCTCTGCACTTAGAAGTTGACAAGGGCTAGACAGGCTGAAACGACCAGGCAAAAGTGTGGCTGCTCTTGGGTCCAGCGAGTGAGCTACGACGACAAGGTGAGCCCCTAAAGTGCTCTGCACTTAGAAGTTGACAAGGGCTAGACAGGCTGAAACGACCAGGCAAGAGTGTGGCTGCTCTTGGGTCCAGCGACTGAGCTACGACGACAAGGTGAGCCCCTAAAGTGCTCTGCACTTAGAAGTTGACAAGGGCCAGACAGGCTGAAACGACCAGGCAAGACGATAGCTAGGGTCCAAACTGCTGGCCTTGCCATGCCACACCTGCCAAGCATGCACAGCCAACACAGCTTCATTCTCTTTGCACTCACGCTCATAGGCAGCATTTGGACGCTACAGGACCACTCATCTTTTTCCAGAAATAGGGGTTCATGTAACAAGGTTTGCAAACGAACTCTAGGGATGTGCGTGCCGGAACGGGACACTTGACAGCAGAGATGTCTCACCAGGGGTCAGGCAGCAGAAGGCGACTGTGGCAAGACGTGGCTATAAAAGGCAGCCTAAAGCAAACGGGTACTGTTGGCTTAGGCAGGGGCTGGATGTCCATGTGCAGGAAAATTTCGCAGTCTTTGTCAGAGAGCGTTGTGACAATAAATGAAACTCTTCAGGAGTGTTTTTTTAGTGAACTGGTTCTTCTTTGCCTTCAAAGTTTGCACAAAGGTGGTCACTCTTTATGGTCTACTCTGTCATCTACAAGACCTCCACAGTGGGACTGCTCTGGCCTGCAACACAAAAGAGCTAAGCACGTACATGTATGCAACCGCTACCTGTAGTCTTTATTAAAATAAAGGGAATTATCCCGCAGAGGTGGTCCCATTGGTTTGGCCCGTTCCGATTCTCCCGTGTGGGTGGTGAATCCTAATCCTATAACTCACTGCACTGTGCCCTGTTGGTGCAGAGCACGGGGAGGAGCAGGAGAAGCTGTCGGCGTTCCCCACCTGGTTCACCTGGTGCCAGAGCTGCCACCACGGGGGACACTCCGTGCACCTCATGCACTGGTTCCGGTGGGCACTCGCTTCTCTCTCTCTTCATACTTTCAGCCATCACTGTCTAGCCAGTGTACAAAGAAAGGGCAGTCCGTGGAGTCAAGGCACATGCACTCTTGTGTGGGCATGCAACGTTGTATGCCATGAGAGGCAGCCTTGAGAGCAGGAGCCGCATAGGATCTGCATGGACTGCTGGGAGCAACATAATAGAGAGTTTTAGTTAGGCATTTTTACACTCCGTTCAGCAGCTAAGCGGAGCAGGAATGCGACTGCGCATGCGCTCTCTGCTTAGCCATAAGTGGGCTCAACTGCGAAAGTGGTTTTGCATCGATGAGGACCTGTGCTTGCTGCTAGAAGTGGCCACTAGACAGAACGCCGCGTTGGAGCATTGCCATTGAAAAAGATTCGGACGGATTTGGAACGCAACTGTGTTGGCTATTTCGTGGCTATCATCAAGTTGAAAATTTATTTTTTATTAATTTATAATTGACCAGCAACATAATGCGATTGCACTACTTAATAAAGAAATAAGCTATATGTACTTGTTTTACTTTGTTAAAGTGGCGAAATGGTTTTCAGTTCTGTTTCATTTCGCCAAACTTGGCCAGACAGCGCTGTTAGTCCGAAAGGTCCGGTCCGCTGTGCATAACTGGTAACTAAAAGGAGAAAATTGCTTGCCGCTCCGCCGCAGCTTAGCGGGGCTACCCGGAGCAGGGTGGAGTGTAAAAAAATGGCCGCCATCCCGCCCTGCGAAAGTGGATGTCCAGCGAAGCTTTTGTAAACCACTGCACATGCTGTTGTGGGAGGGCATGAAATTTTTCTCGTCGTCTCGGCGAGCTTGCCACTTGCCCTCGGCTTCTCTGGCAGCGGAGCCTGACCCATGCGCTCACCCTCGAATGACATCAATCCCCCTTTTTGCGAGCAGCTGCAAACCTAGTCTTTACCAGAAACACACTTTAGCTCCCATTGTTCACAGCGCCTTATCATCTATCGTGTTGTTTTGGTGCTTGATTTGTGGATTTACTTTTAAGGAATACTGAACTCAATGCTGCATGCCTGATTGCAAAGAATGATTGCGCCGAGCTTTTGTGGCAGCAGCAAATGCTGGGTCTTGCCTAGCCTGACGCATGCACTCGGCATATTATGGGCGAACTGCTGGATCCTGCCTGGGGTTCTTGTTTACGACACGAAATTTTCCGACCAATGATAGGCTAACAGCTTCGCTGTAAAACGCGCCAAACTAAAACTCTCTGGTAACTGTAGCGGGCATAGCAACTGCTAGGAGCAGCATAGTAAACATAGTGGGCTGTTAGGGGAAGTAAACTGTTAGAGGAAGCATAGCAGCTGTGTGCCTCTTGAAGCTGTCACTTCAAGTACAGAACCAGTCCAACCCCTCCTCTATCTGGAACCTGCTGTCGACACGTCGTTTCTCGTGCAGTGACAACACCGAGTGTCCCGTGACTGGCTGCACCTGCAAGTGCTTTTCCCTGGACAGTGTGGCTGCTGTCCAGCCTGTTCGCCGCATACGTGACGAGTGAGAGAACGCCACGGTGGCAGCAAAGCAACGGGGGACACCGATGCACAGTGGACATTGTCGAGTTCCTACGCCTGTGCTGTGATGTCGCGCTCCAGCTGTTTGCTTGGCCTGTGTGCATACGACCCAGACTTTGGTGTTGAGCTTCACGAGCGGGTCGTTGCCGTTCGCGGCCGTATTGCTAGACCACTTGCGCCATGGACAGCAGTGGTGCCAACATGAAGATTGGCTACGGCAAGACATGTAGATATGACTGTGTGAACCAGTAGCCGCTGAGGTCTTCAAATGTTAGGTGTACAGCCTGCATCAACTGTGAGCCAGCCAGTGATCAAACGGAAGCCAGTGACATCGCTTTGCTTGGTGCGCTGTTGATACAATCATGTTGCGACATGTTCATAAGAAAATGTTTCTCCTTACGTTATATTACTGAGTAATTGCATATATTGGGTGCTTTTCTGCCGTCATGCGAAATGAAAGCTTTAGCTGGTTCTGTTTGGCGTTTCGAAATTTCAAAATTTCGAAATGAATTTCAAAATTTCGATTCGGTGTTTGAATGTGTTGCCCATGCTTCAGAACGATGATTCATTGCTTACCAGCAACATGTGAAATCGACAGGTTCTCTGGATGTTCTGATGAAAGTTCATTTTGCATTGATAGGTTGATTGCAAACATGTACATTTATTTATATATATGGGTCATGCAGTTGTGGCGTTAAGAATATCCTGCTGAACAAAATAATAAAGTTTTTGTTGTTGCGGAATGCTTTTGTTGAAGTAGTCAAATAACAGCTCTTTCGCGGACATTTAAGTCTTCTTCTCAATGCTTCTGAAGCAGCCAGATGAGTAGCAAACTTGCAAGGGCTCATTTGCATCTGGCATGACTCAGTCGAGGAAGTTATACCTCACTTCAGCAACAATTACTTTGGCCAAAGGGTCTGTAGTGCTACGAAATTATGGCCATGTCATAAAGTGTCCCTCAAATTTAATGCATGAAGAAGGCAGGGAGAAGGTCTGCATCTAAAGCATGCCTAATGACACGTTATATATTGAGTAGGGGCCTCCAGTTCATGGTGAAGAAAAATATTTGCTGATATTTGCACCTTGAATTGCAGGGACGTGAGCTTTGCGTGTTGATGTGTGGGTGTCTGCAGGGGCGCAAAGGATGACCCTTTCCACCTCTTGCTTTGATGTGAGACCAGCTGTGATGAGAGTTAAAAATCAGTTTTGTCAGTTTCAAAGTGTCCGTTTCGAGTAAGCTCTGATTTGCTGAAGGCCCCACAACTAGAAGTGTGTCACAGGTGTGATTAAAGTGGATGTGAAACGGATATTTTTGAGACAAACACAACTCGAAATTTTATTCTGGGTGTGTAAACATCCAAAACTGAGGCACTTTTAAAAAATGTTTCCTGTTCTATTCAATCTGCAGCATTTTTGTTGCTATTGAAGTACTGTAGTTGACAGTGTTTTTTTTTTCCGAATGTTTGAAGATTACAGACAAGAGGGGACTAAAACTCTGCAGCTTCCTTTTGATAAAAGGGAGCAGATGAGTGTCTGCTTTTCTGCAGAACAAGCAAAAAAGCCTGACACATGTGAACATTGCACAAAAGACTGTAATCGTGGTGTAATGTGGATCACTATTTGCTCGTAAAATTCACAGAAAATTCACAGAAAAGAGATAATTTTGTCTTGGACTTGGACTCATGAAATCATGCCCTGTTCAAACAAAACATTTCCATTCCTTTCCGTGAAGGTAGATGATTGGCGGAGCCGTTTGTGGTTTATTGGCTGGCCAAACTCCTGCTGAAACTGCACTGGTGATGTGTTCAGCTAGATTTCAGCTACACCATTTTCGATCTCGCACCATTCGGGGTCCCGACGGGCCTTGCGCTTACGCTTGACATCCGTGGCTATAGGAGTGCCCCAGTGGCTACGCTGGTCACTGCCCTCTAGGTAAAGTTCAGTTGCATACCCACGTAGTCTTAGGTTTTCTAATCAGACGATGAACAAATTTGATCATTACTGTAGCAGGCCTTTTCTTGGTATAACACACCAGAAATCTTATCTAGCTTCCTGCTGCTATAGATACCACCACAAAGCTTTCTTAACAAAGTGTCCTTGTCACTGCGCACTGGCGAAGCTAGCTTGTAAACTCTGTACCTTAGGATTATTATCATGCACTTGCCTCAACGTCGGTTTATAGTGGGCAAAAGGCCCTTTGTGGAACTCAGATTGAAGATCCTTGTGTGTGCAGCGCAAATGTGTACTAAAATTAAAGCAGTTCTCAACGTGAAAGCTGTCAAGTGCGGAGCAGTGATTCGCAGAGGCCGGGCTGTGGCGCGCCCTCTCTTGACTAGTTTCCGTATCAGCCTGGTGTTAATACCGAAAATAGTCAAACGAGGGTGCCACAGCCCCTGAGAAGGCCTATGAAGAGACACGGGATTGAGATTTAAAGCAAAGCTTTAGTGTTCTCACTGATGCCGTTGTGCACCAATACTCCCTGCAGGAAAGCCAACTTTCTCTGACGATGATGATGCATGATCGTGGGTGAAATGAGAGAATGAGACGCTTGCTGTGGCCGGAATCGTACCCGGTACCCTTGTGTTGTAAAGCCGGCATCTATCCGATTGCTTTTATTTCGGCACGGCCGAAGCGAACGCCAAGCATCAGGTACTGATTTGCGCCGTACACCCCAAACCCAAACGTTAGGCCCATGGAGTGCACACCCGCTCGAGAGTTGCTGTGGGTATTCTAGAGATGTGGTGCGTACCTCCAGGGTAACACATACTCGCAGGCCAACCAAAGAATCCATCATGAGAAAGCTCCACATTCAACCATTGTCAGTAGATGGAGGAGTGTATGATTTTCAATAATTTGTGATAATTGCTGCATTACTTCATGATTTTTAATTTATATTATTGTGTACTTATTTGTAGCCTAGCAACAGCAGCCTCTGCAGTAACTGCGCAACACAAAGATCACCCCCAACATATTCCATATTAGCATACCGCGTGTGCTTTTGTGGCACAACGAGATTGACATCGGCTTCTTAACGCGACGGACCCAGATTCGATCCCGACCAGGGGAAGCGGTGATCTCTTTGAAGCCTCTGTTTGGGTGTGTGATGCCGGCTTTTGTAATGTGTCTGGAACCGTGACACCAGACGAGCTATGACAAGCCGGGCCCCTAAACTGCTTCGCACTTAAAGTAAACTTCATGTAAACCATACAGTGGAATGGGAGCGCAAATCATGCAGTCTGTAATTTCTGCAAATCATGCACAAACTACGGTCTCTTGAACACCAGTAAAGAGACTTTAGCAGAAACAAAAGTCGACACCCGCAAAGCGCGCACACTCGAATTTTCGACAACGTAAAAATAATGTATATAAAAAGAGCGCTACCCAAGCAACCACGGACGTCCGTGGGACGTCCGAAATACAGCCGAAAATACAAGGCCCAGTTTGAACGGCCACTGTACGTCCATGTTTGGACGTACATTTTTGGACGTTTGCGCTGCTGAGCACGAGGTCGCGGGTTCGATTCCCGGCCGCGGCGGCCGCTTTTCTGATGGAGGCGAAAAGCAAAAACGCCCGTGTGTACGAGATTTCGACGCACGTTGAAGACCACCAGGTGGTCAAAATTAATCCGGAGCCCTCCACTACGGCGCGCCTCATCGCCTGCGTTGCGTCGGCGCGTTAAACCCTACAATCAAATCAAAAATCAATCAACATTTTTGGACGTACAGTGGACATCCAGAAACGGATGTACAAGTGCGAATGACATCCGCCAACGGACGTTAAAAGTTACTATAAAGCATCAAATAGTGGCCTAAATTGAATATAAAAGCAAAAACGAAAAGCTACTGTGCTTTTCAATTAAAAAGATTTTGTACATCAACACCCTCGCTTGCAGGTTGCAAGTTTCATCTGCATATTTCTAATGTTAAGCTTAATTTTTAAAATTTTTTGAAGCACTTCACCAACTCCAACGATGATCTCTTTGGGGAAGGATATATATAGAAGTGAGAACCGCTAACGAAACATGTGAAGCAAGTTCCCTGTGTTCATGTATGCCGTCCGCCCAGTAGTGCGTTAGCCTTGCGCGTTGTACTATTCGTTGTAGGAACATTAGCTTCTCGTTATTATTCTGGAAATTTTTACTGAACATCCAAAATACAGTTAATTTCGGACTTCCGACTGGACGTACGGAAGTTTTAAAACCGGACGTCCCACGGACGTACATGGTTCGTCCATCGGTCCTGAAACGGACGTCATACGGACGTCCGCTAGAGCCGAAATGGACGTACGGTGGACGGCCGACGGACTTCCGGTGGTTGCTTGGTTCACCAACGCGCGCGACGCAAACGCCTTGTGGAGGTTGGCGTTTCCGGAACCGAAACTGACGGAAAGGGTCGTCATCACCTGCGGCCGGACGTGACGTAGGTGATGGAACGGAAGCGTGCGCGCCAGTACTGGCGACTGCACTCGCTGCAGCCTCCAAATGCGCGTGGTGCCCAGCAAACCACTGATATCTCTGCGGCAGCCCAAAAAGATCTCAATGTCGATGCCCCAGCAGCATATCAATAATGAACGTCCCAATGTCTTGATAAAAAAATTTGGGATGTTAAAAATACTTTGCTGGTACCTATTTATTTCAACAATATATTTAGATGTATGTTGCAGACATACTTAAGATGTTGCTGGTACTTGATTGGTGGATGTTATTTAGACATATCTTATTGGTACTTTATCACTGGTATTCAGTTTTTAACTTCGTACAGAGGCACCGTTTCCCGTATTTTTACAAAAGCTCCACTAAGAGTTGCCCCCTAATGGGTAGGCGCATTCGCACTGTTATTTTTACAAAAGAGGTACTTCCACTAAGATTTACCTTGGCTAATGGAAATTTCCGACATCGCGTTGCGCGAAAAAAGTTACTTATCTACCACGTATGCTTGCTCAGGGACATGTGCCGGTGATTAGATTTTACTTTAAGGCTTACTAGATGTAACATATTATAAAAGAATAAATGCTTTATTTCGCGATTGAAAGAAACAATGTCGTTAATCATTTAGGAGAAGAGCAGTTTCGGTAGCTTTCGCACTTGGCAAAGATGACGGCCATTTTTTTTGCGGATGTCTATTTGTTACCACAAGCAAAGCTAATTTGGTTCATTAGCGAGTAAAAAAGTCACACAAATACCCCCACGTAGAATAACTTCAGTTACGTCGGCAAAATATTGGAGATGTCTAAGGGGCGGCATTAGGCCAGAAATTGCATGTGGAAGTGCAAGTGGTCAAGTATTTATAAATTATCCTTTTTTTCCTGTGACCGACTCAAAAGGAATGATAAACGTACAAGAAAGTGCGCCTTTCACGCAATTTTTAAGAGTAAAATTGCTATTTTCAATTAAAAGAGATTTGCTAACTCTAGAAGAATCGCAAGCGCGATTATAGTGAGTAGGCTATCTCTGTTGTTGCATTGAAAAAAAAAAAGGTGTATATTGCTACCTATGCGGTTATATTTAAACGTAATACCGACAGCGGTGCAGCGCAACGGTGCAGTAGAGAAACCCCAGAGAACGCATTACGGCACCCGGCAGTGCGCCGTTCCAGTCGCCCAGAAACGCGATGCTCCACGAAACAGGCCCCCCCCCCCCCCCCCCCCTTTTCCGTCACACGCCGCTCGGAACTCCGCCAGGTGCCAACGTCATCTCAATGAACGGCGGTAGTAAGCGTGCTCTGCGAGTGCGAGGGTTAGGATTTCACCATGGCCAAGAAACCACCGGACTTCCGTCGGCCGTCCAACGTACGTCTATTCCGGCCTTGGCATGCCGTCCGTTTCAGGGCCGATTGTACTTTCGCGGGACGTCCGGATTTAACACTTCCGTACGTCCGAAGTTGGATTTTGGTTGTTCAGTTAAATTTCACGGAATTACATATTAAGTGCAATGCACTTCTTAAGCGACCCTGAACCTGCGTCCACCGGCGATGTCCGCGCACGTGAAGATGGGCGCGCGCAGCCTGGCCGCTGACATAGCACATACCCACGTGGGGGATTGGCCAGGAATCTCCTCGTCTTCCTTGGCAACGGGGGGAGATGGGCGCGCGCTGCCTGGCCGCTGACATGGCACATACCCACGTGGGGGATTGGCCAAGAATCGGGCGTGAGAAGGGCTAATGCACCTGCTTAAAGGGTACTGACACGAAACAAGCTGAGATCCGCTCTAGCAATCAAGTACAACGACAACACAAATGGTGTCTGAATAAATGCATCTTTCTTTCTTTGTAGTTGTGTGTGTGTGTGTGTCGCGAACATTACCGAACCGCGCAAATTCAACTCGTGCATTCGCACTTTCACATTCTTCCCCTCGGGGAAATTTTTATAAAGAGGAGCTGTGTTTGTACACCGCACAATACCAACGCACTACCGGGCAGACAAACATAGAAAAGAGAATTATAACCAACACACCAGGGCGCAGCGACTAGTGCATGGGATGGGCAACAAGCTATTAGAAAATCAGTTGACCGAGAGTTCACCCGCGTGACAGAGAGTTCATAAAAACAGGATACATGCCCACAGTAACCTTGCTTCACACGGTTCATTAGTGGTTTCAAAATTTTCTGTACCCCTCCTCAGAGGTCATCGTTTGAGTCAGTGAGGTGCTTCAAAAATGTTAAAACCTTTCGCCTAATTTTATTATAAACAGATGAAATTTGCAATACACAAGTCATGGTGTTGATGCACAGAATGTTTTTAATTTATAAGTAGAGTAGCGTTCCTCTTCTTGCTTTTATACTCAATTTACGCCATTATTTGAAGATTCGTGGTAACTTGGTACGTGCACGGAAGGATCTCCTTTGGACATATGGAATTTTATATCCTTTGTGCATTCATTGCTGGATGTCCATTGCACGTGCGCAAATGTACGCCCACACTGGACGTACAGTGGACGTCCGAACTTGGAATTGGACGTTCGGCTGTTTTAACACGAATGTGTTTTATGCCTGGATACACGAAGATTTCACTGACGTCATATCCGTCATGGAAGTGACGCCAGTACAACGAAGCAAGCGGCCTGTAAAGGGTGCACCCCTGCACACAAGGTCTTCCTGCGGGGAAGCAACCTTTAGTACTAAAGAGTACGTTATACTTAGGGTTGTTCGTTTTCGTGTTTTATATTTTAGCACGAAAGTGTTTTATGCCGGGATACACCAAGATTTCACTGACGTCATATCCGTCACGGAAATGACGATAGTACACCTCTGCCGAGCGACCCGCCAGCAGGACGCCGCTCGCCAAGCACACCCACAAGCCAGCCACCGACCCGCAAATCATGCTCATTTCACTGCACACTTCACTTTCGTGTTTTATACCGATTCCTGTGACATTGGAATCGACCGCAGTTTTTTTTTTCGGACATCCCACGCACGTCTGCAGTTGTTTGGGTGGTGAATGCAGAAGCGTTTACTTGGGTCAAATTTGAGTGACGAAAAATTTGAGCGCAGCTGGCCTTTAAGTGAACGGGTCACCTTGCCAACCAACCCGTTTACCCCTATGGACACATTCCCCTGTCGAGAAGAAAAAAATGGCCATATATCTAAAATGGCCATATATCTGCTTGCTACGCTGCCAATGACAAACATTTGTGCAGCCCTTGCCATGTTATACGCCCCTCCTCGTGATCCCCTCTCCCAGTCTTTCTCCTTCTATTCCCTGTTCTTCCACCTTTGCTTAACATTCCTGTATCCTACCATCTAATTTTCGCTTCCTCCCCTCTGGCGATAATGCTTCCCTCCTCTTCCTAGCTGTCCATCACCGTACACTCCTCTCTTGGTCTCCACCTTTCCATTCCGCTCCTCATTCCCCATCATCTCAGCTCACATTTCCCCCTTCTCGAATCTCAACTTTCTGATCCTTTCACATTCACCTTTCCACCCGTCATCTCCTTCCGCTTCACTTAACTTTACCCTCCAGTTCCACTCTCTCCCCTGTACTCATGCTTTTCTCCCCAACTCTGCATCCGCCTTTCTTTATCAATTACCCTCACCGCCATTTATTCTTCCTTTCCCTCGTCCACTTTTCCTCACAGGGACACAGCCAGGGGGAAGATTTGGAAGTTGAACCCTCCCCCCCACACACATTTTCTTCAGGCAGTGCAGAAACGAGCGCTAGTGCTCCGTTCAGCAAAACTCTCCCATTCCCACAACCACCCCTCCCACTAAACACATTTCTGGCTCTCTCATATTTTCTCTTACACATTAATTTCCATTCCACTACCTATATGTTCTCCATTGTTCCTCTCGACCCCCTAGCTTCCACTTTTTTCTTCTTTTGTCCTACATACTCCCCTCAACCAGGATCCCGATACATCCGTCCTCTCCCACCCTCCTCTGATCTAATCAGTCTCATATCCTCCTTCCCTCCACCTCTAACTGCCCCGTTTCAGTCGCACTTACCTCCACTTCACCATCCCCTTCCGACTACTCCCCACCCCCCTCGCTACTCTTTTACAGCGGAGCTGTTCTTCACTTACTCCGTTTTTTGCGTCCGCAGGACGAAAAAAATTATCTCCCCTCCTCTTCACTTTGGCCACCTGTTCGCCTTCGGCGCTTCATATTTTCGTGTATGATATTGTCCCCGGAAATATGTCTTCCCAGCAATGCACTTGCGTTTCGAAGTGAAGTCGACCTAGGTCGGCTGGCTTTCCCACATTGTGTTGCACAGTGAAGCCCACTCAGAAAGAAAAAAAAAGGGGGCCAACTCCCCGCCAACGCGCGGTTACAGATCGCGGAGGCCGCGCCAATGCATACGCACAAACGCGCCGATTTACGCACTACTCCGACGTTCTCCCCACTCGGCGCTCCCGATATGCATTAGTTCTCGGCGACCATTCGCTCTTGTTCTTTATGAAGCAGACATAACTTCAGACAGGCCGGATTTCTTGCGGACGACGCCCCTAGTGCTTCTGCACAAAAATTTGCGCTTCGCCCACTCCACTGGCTGGCGCAATATGTTTTTAAAACTTTCAGCTGGAGACATTATACAGCGAAGCTGATAGCCTGTCGTTGGTCGGAAAATTTCGTGTCGTAAACAAAAAAACCCAGAAAAGACCCAGCAGTACTCCTCCAAGACACCGAGCGCATGCGTCAGGCATTCAGCATAGAGCTCAATATTTGTGGAAAGAAAAAGCACAAAACAAGCATCGAAACCGCATGATCGATGATAAGGTGCCCGGAAACAATGGGAAACTCCCTCCTCCCTCCCATGTGTTCTGGTAAAGAACAGATTTGCAGCTGCTCTCGGAAGGGGAAGAGGTTGACGTCATTCGAGGGCTAGCGCATGCGTCAGGCTAGGCAGGACCCAGCAGTTCTCGCCCAAGACGCCGAGTGCACGCGACAAGCCCGCCGTACATTTCATACAGTCCCCGTCACAACACCTGCGCCGGACATTCACATTCGCTGTGCAGGATGGCGTCCATTTTAAATGCAGAGCATTTCTTAGACGGCGTTCCGCGTCCGGCATCCCGCAGCTGGCGCGCGCATAGTCAGTAACAGGTGCTAGCAGCGCGGTAGGGCGTGGAAGCAACTGCTCACTACTGCGCGCGCTGAGCGGCTAGCTTCAGTCATTGACGCTCGTGACTTTTTAACGATGCTCTGCGTGTGAAATTTTTTGATTGAAACCACTGAGCGATTGATTCGTTAGCAGATTGAAATGACCGAGTCACCACTGAGCCATCAAAATTACTGAGGACACCCACTTCCTCACAGGCACAGTAGTTTACCTTGATAGCCAATTTCCCACCATCGCAACTAAAACGGACTTTCGTCCTAGCAGCCGCCACAGCGAACAAAAAAATGGCAGTCAGGCACGCCACCCTTATCATGCAAAAAAATTTCCCTCCTCCAGTCCATGCCGTCCCCACCTGTCACCAGTTCCTTTCACATGAACGACACTGTAGGTGCACATACCCGTGACTAATCAGCAGTGGTCGAAGCGCCCCTTTTTTTTTTACTTTTTCTAACTTTGTTACTTCCTCACTGGTGGCCATGTGCTCGCCTCAAATGTCTTGCCCCTTTCCTTTGCAAGCTTTTTTCGTGTGAACGTACAAAATCACCACGAGCTGTCGAAAAAGAAATAAAAATGTGCACAGTAACGTAAAAGAAAGCCACTCTGCATGCAGCAAGCTGAGGGTGCGTTTTTTTTCATACTGTCCGAGGCGACTGCAGAGAATGTCGGACCGGAAGCCTGCACATACGCAGATTGCCACTGGAAAAAGGTCCGTTACATCTCAAAACATGTCACACGAAACCCAAAAACTGACCATACCATCCACGCATTAACCTAATATCCTCACCCGTTTGCAAATGCACAACCATCAGCTATGGAATATAGAATTTTAAATCGTCGTTACACATACCATCCAGATTTCTTTCACCAGTCTGAAAAAATCCTGAAGCGCAACTTTTTCGTGTCCAGTTTTGACCATTCAGAAGCCACTCATTGGTAGTAGCTAGAAAAGTCACAAGCTGCTGCTTTTGATCCGTTTTGCGGATCTACACATGCTTGCATGTTTTGAGTTACTGGGGCCACAGTGCCAAGAAGCAACAAGACAAGTGGACACAGGTAGCAGACAGGATGCGATGCAGTTCAGAGATATGTACAAATATTTATTGGGAAACTTAACACCAGTGCAGCATTCAGACCATTCTCAGTGACAAGTGAAAAAACAAGGCGTGAGTAGTTGCCATGTTCACAAAAACCAGCAGCAGGACAGCTATTCTGGCAAAGGAGACGAAACATCGCAATGGGTAACAAATGTCACCCCGAGTCGTGACAGCATTAGAACATGTGCAAGTATTAAAAACAAAAGGCTTTGATAAATAAGGCTACGCGGACGCCATGGTTGGGTAGTAGTCCTTGTACGTCTGCATGGCTTCAATGACAGAGTTGTACGTGGCCATGTCTGGAAAAGAAAAACAACGATCTCATTAGGCACAATCAAACAGCATGATTTCAAGAGTGAAGTAGCAAGGTGGCTGGGCGATACGGTTAAGGTTTATTTTATTGGAACTGTGCAATGAAAACATGCAGCAAGACAGTCAGTCTCCTTGCCTCTTGTTTGCTATCTTGTTGCATTGTCAACAAATATGAATGCACTTCAATTCTAAGGATATATATATATATATATATATTATTTTCTGAAGCAAATGGCAAAAGGATGAGTATGACAGACCACCCCTCACAGCACAAATGCATTCATATTTATTATCGCTGACAAATCGGCAAACTATTTTGAACCACCACCAAAACCCTAAAACAGCAATTCGACAGCACAAGCAAGCACCATTTCAAGGCAGGCAGCGGAACTGTCCTTAAGTGAAGAAAAACATGACTGAAGATCGGCACTTATAGGGCATGTGAGCATTTCATCCCTCGGGCCAGATTTGGAAGTTGGCAATGCGGAGTTTCTCGCACACCGTTCCAGCCCTGCTTTGCGTCTAGAGTCACAATTTCTTGCTTTAAAGTGGCACTGGCTGCCCGTCAATCCTTTTGTGGTCCACCAGTGTTGGCATTTCAATTTCACTCCCATTCCCACCCTCATATTCGATCTACTCAGCCTTGCACTTGTTATACACGCCATCTTCCATTTTACGTTGCGTACAAGCGGTGGTGGTGGGACACATACCCCCCAGCTTTAATTTGACATCCCCCTAGCAACTACTACAGCAGCAGCAGTGCTTGGCTTGACGTCAGCTCTTTGCTTGTGTTGTAGTTTTTTTTCTAAGGTCTTCTGCCAGCGCACTGACGGCAAAAAATTTGACAGAATGCCTTATGTCTTGCTTACACAATAAAATTAGCAATAAATGTACACACGAAGTACTACAGTAAAAAACTGCATATTCAAGGAATCATGCTTTCGTGATATTTCTCGTTGACTTTTTCCCCAAAAATTTACTGTTTTGTCCTTGTAGCAAAATAACAATAACAAAATTCACCACTGTGGAAGATACTAGGTGCTCTGGCAGCACACGGGGGCACTACTAAGAATCACAGCAAAATTTTTTTTAATGTTTAAGCCTGTCAGACTATTGTGACCTCTACATGTTTCATCTTACTAGAGCGCAGCGTGCAATTAAGGGGCCAAATGGGTTTCAGGGCCATAAGTGTAGGATAAATATATACACGGCAAACTTGTGTGCGAACTGGCAGTGGCCTAAAAGAATAAAACTGTGCTAAGCTGCTGGACTGTAAGCTGCTAAGGAGATGCTAAGGTGAGATGCTAAGCTGCTGAGGACTGTAATTATGCACAACACATCAACCATTTTCACTCTGCACTACTACCAATACAAGGAGTGACTAGTGTCACTACATAAGGTATCAGAGTACCGCCATTGAGGCAGCAAGTCAGCAATAGCGGTCTCATTTTGGTGTTTATCAGCGTCGCGAGATTGCTGCTTCTCCGGCCTTGCCGCTAACTCTGACCAGGTCGTTTGTTAACACTGCCGAAGATGCAGCAAACGGCATCTTCGGAGCACACTTCTGCTGATGAAATGCAGCAGAAGTGTGTTATATTTGATTCGCGTTCGGAACGTCAGTTGCGTACCTCCACAGAGCAGGGAAGACAAGCTAAGCCCACCAGAGTTGACTAACTAAAACGGATAAGCAACATAATGGTGGCTCCCATGAACCGTCGCAGAGTAAACAGACGTCACGTGATGCGAACTGACCAATGAACATGACGGCAGCATGGAACAGTGGGAGAATAGAGTGCCGATACTCTGAAACCTTATCTAGTGACACTAAGAGTGAGAGCAGCCACTCTTGGCTACATTTTAATGTGAATGAAGTAGTTAATGCGGTCAAACATGGGGCATCACCATGGCCAAGAAATGGCCGATGCCTCAAAGTAAAAAAAATGTGAAGGAATACTCATATGGATGCCAAACTTTTTACGGACGCTCCTAAACAAAGTAAAAAGGATAGAGTTAAAAAAAAACTAGTTAATGGGCATGTTTCAAACTAGTGACCTCTGGAACACGAGATGATGATAATCATTGGTGTTTTATGGGCAAAGAGCACCATGAAACATGAGACGAGCACGCATCCCCAACACCACGGCAGATCCACGGCTCTACCCGACTAAAGGCGCTGACCAAAGGTGGATCTTGTGACTGCATTGTATTGAGGCCTACATAAATAATATGAGCATGACTATTATAGAAGTAGCCTTTAAGTGAGTAACAAAGTACGTTTCAACAGAGAAGACACAGCGCCTAACAACACTGGTTGGCCATGGCTCTCAGGCATACTAAAGGAGGGAAGAAAAAGATGCAAAAAGAAAAGGGTGAGGGTAATTTCAGGACACAATCACATCCCAGGACACCCCACTACACCCAATGGGGAAACGCACCAAGGGTGATAATGAGACGACACATTCGACGACTGGAGAATGCACTGATAGCACTGCAGCTCTTCATTAATGCAATACGGCTCATATAAACAAGGGGATTGGTAAACGAAAAAGCCCACACATTTACCATTACCTTGTTTGTATGCTTCGTGTACAATACCAGCAGCCCTACTCTGCACACATCTAGCAAGACTTATCGTAGTGCAAGAACCAGGCCAGTGTTGCTGTCAGAAACCTGTTTATCACGAAGCCTCTATGACTGTAGCCCAATCTCAGACCTGAACCAACCTTCACTAAGAATCCCTTGCAGACACACTTAAGCAACACAGGCTATGGTGTAGGCAAGCACCTGCAGTGCACACTGCAAAACTTTCTTGCACACACATCCATTACAACATTCCGTGCAAGATTTCCCCAAGAAAACCATCTGCTTGATCTGCTTTCACACCACAGATGAGAATGGGCCACAGGACATCCAATGGTGTCTCTCCATGGATCCCGTGGTGCCCTATCTTGTAACTGTAGGCTGGGAACGCGTAAGCCTTGTCTTGTATAAATTGTTAAAGCAAAGATTTCTGTCCTTTACTGTTTACCAGGGGCTGTTAGGTTTTTACCTTAGGCCAGATAATGCTGGCCTTCACATACTATGCCCACTTAGGGGAAGGTCCCCAGGTGGTCAAAATCAATTTGGAGCCCTCCGCTACGGTGCGCCTCGTAGCCCAGGTGTAGCGTCGGAATGTTTTGTTTAAGGTTCTTCGGCACACACTAGTCCCAAAGGTGGCTAGTGACCAACGAATGCTTCACATGGCACTGATGATATTGTACAAACATTGAATAAAAATGACCCAGGCTGAACACCAAGGCTGGGGCAGCCTTATCAAATTAGCTGTAGCTTTCTTCAGATTTGGGCAATCTCCTCAATACGAAAGAAATGAAAAAATCAGTACTTTTTTGTGATAAAACGATGCCAATTTGATATGAACACGCAATGCTGCACAACTTGGGGTCAAACAGGGCCAGGCTAGCAGCTGATGTCATCAAATCCTTCCAGGCTGTGTGACATTTTAATCTGCCTCTAGTGCTAAAGGCTGCACGGTATAGTCCTAGGGTCTGTACCAGCAAGTCTGTTTACACAGCCATTCAGCAACAAGCTGACCACAAATCCAACTGTTAGCTTCAAAATACTCCAGTACTTGCAAAAAAATAAAAGGGACACTAAGACTACTTATGTCTAGGAAAGCGAAATCATTACATTCTATTTCAAGCTGTGCAATCTATGTCTAATGGTAGGTCTGTCGTGACTATGCCATGTTGTGCTGCGTCAATGTTGCTGCATCCCGAACAAGCGCCCCGCCCCATTGCACTTCTACATCATCATCATCATCATCATCAAGATCGAGTTTAACACAAAAGTTGGTAAGAAGCAAATGGTAGAAGAAAGGTCAGTAGGAAACTTTCGAATAGACAATCACAACAGTCAAAGAGGTGCACTGGTGGGATTGAACGATGAACACATTCTTTTACAAACGAAAACATCGGAAATGGACATGGAGCAGTCCTGATGGTACAACAAAAAAACGAAATTGACTTCATTTTAAGTGACATCCCCGGCAATCTACAGGACTTAGAGGCATTAAGTAAGGTTCAGAGCAGCAATTATAGGATGGTTAGATGCAAGGTAAGCCTGAATCTGAGTAGAGAAAAAAGGAAACTCGTGAAAAGCAAGAAACCCAGCATGGAGTCACTCATTGCCAGGATGGAGGCGTTTAAAATAACTCTCCAAAATACGTTTGCGCTAGTGTAGACAGGCTAAAAGACAATTTGGCAATCACAGAATCTGCAGCAGCTGTGGGAGAAGCGGCATGTAGGCAAGAAACTGGAAAACTGACTCGGAAAACGAAGGAAGTAATTGTGAAACTTAAGAACATGAAGGTGTTAAGTGCGGTGGATCAAATTCAGTTAGCAAAGCCATCTAAATTGATTAACAGAAGCAAAACAAGCATTTGCGCATACAACATGGCAGTGATCGAGGAAACGCTGAAAATAGGAAATGCTGAATAAGGAAAGCAACTAAGAAGAAGCTCACTGCCAGCAAAGACGAAATGTATGCACTCGGAGACAAGCACGGTAACATTACACACAACACGCATAAGATAATAAAGGTAGCACTTCTACTTTGATTTAAAATTGGCAGAAAATCTTGGGAGTGTGCCCCTCCTCCTTCACTCGCTACACCACTTTATGCATCATTGCTGAATCGCCCGGTCTTAGACACTTTTTAAAGTCAATTTTTATGAAATTGTAGAATGTGCAATTTCACGAGGACAAGAAAATTATTTTTAGCTGCACTTCCTGCAATGCGTGTACGTGGCATGACTCTAGTATACTGTTCGCACTTGGTGCACACAGCAGGCATGGCTTTCATCTGCTGCCACTTTGGTTGGTTGTGGGTTGTTCAGGCTCGTGTGAGGTGTAGGCTACCAGTTCGGATTTGGTGAACGCATGTGCGGTACTTCGTTTCTGGTGAGCATGAGATGTGATAGCAAGCATACAGCATGCACTCCTACGAAGTAAAAAAAAAAAAATCAAGGTAGAAGATTCGCATCATCGAACCAGAACAAATGTGCACACGATAACCCACCATTTCATGCTGGGCCAGACAAAGGTCCACGAATGGAACAAAAGCTATGAAGCTTCAGTGCAGAACTACGGACAAGCTTCAAAGGCAAAAATTTAAGGGTTTTCAAGGACTTTCAAGGACCAGAATATACATTTTCAAGGACCCCATCAAATGTTTTAGAAAATTTTACTGTTTATAGAACATTATCAAGGACCCCCATCACAATGTTTTATCTGGCATTACCAAAACCTTTTTCAACACAATGCAAAAGTTTTACCTGTACAATACCAGAATGAATGCAGGCACTCACATGCTCATAACACCACCAGGTACATGGCTTTTAAGGAGCCGCTACCTGCATCCTTCATGCTGCCATGGCTTTTTATAGCGCACTCTCCAATTGAAAAAGAGTCAAATTTTTCCGCATGGTTTGCATTTTGAGCGATTCACACTCACTGGATCTGGGGAAACCCTGTGATTGTACG
The DNA here is from genome assembly GCA_013339765.2 of Haemaphysalis longicornis. Classification (NCBI taxonomy): domain Eukaryota; kingdom Metazoa; phylum Arthropoda; class Arachnida; order Ixodida; family Ixodidae; genus Haemaphysalis; species Haemaphysalis longicornis. Next base: position 167,397,139 of record CM023450.1, read on the forward strand.
TATTCGTTGCTCAGGCTGCGACTGCTGAAAGGCACACTTCCCAGGCTGACGAACTTCAACTACGTCTGCATCCACCATTTGCCAGGTAAGAGGAAATGCAAAAGCAGCATGGGAGGTGCCAGCAAACAAGCAATGAGCAAGGGTCCTCAGGCTACAACATCACCATAACGACTGAAAGAAAAATTCAAACGGCAGACCAGAAGGCAGATTTCATTGAATTATATCAACATGGATTGGATTGAAAATTTTCCTGCCCCCAAGTGTTGTTTCGTGCATAATGAAAATTCGCCAAAATCTGATCTAATTTTGTTCAATACATAGAAATGTGACTGCTACAATTTTTAACATTAGTTAAAACTTAATATCGATGACACACATTTTAAATTCTTCGTAAACTGACAGAGCCACTGATTATCACCATTAAAATCCCAGGATTTTCAAGGACCGACAAAAATTCCACGACTTTGAAGGCCCTTGAAAATGACACTTCTAAATTCAAAGGTATTTCGAGGGTTTTTCAAGACCTGACGCGAAACTCTGTACGAAGCAGAGAAGTAGTATCGACGGAAAATGAGCACCTGAGAGTACTGGTTTTTTGGCAAGCAGCTGGACCGGAATTTCTTAGTGAATTTAGTTGAATTGAATTTGAATTTAGTGAACTCTGGTTGAATTTTCGGAGCACAACGGGCCGCAAGAACATGCCGCCAGCAATGGGTTCTTGTACAAAGAGGCAGCAAAATAGCCAACAGCCTAAAGCTCGGGAACTCAGTGGCATCCTGCCCATACATAAATGATGGAAGAGGCTGTTTTGGTGTCATATGCGATAAAGGACTGTCAGAAATCCCTGGATAATTATGCCGAGGCTGCAACAGGCCTTCCGCTCTGCTGTGAACCCGCAACGACGTTGTCACAACTACACAGCATACACCATAGCTAATGTGTACCAAACCATCGCTCGAATTGACAGCCTGGCGTCCAGGACTAAAAATCTTGCGGGTGAAGCAACAGTACGGATCGCAAACACTGGCTGCGATAGCTGTGGCTTTACAGTGGCTCTGGCAGTGAGTGCTTCGGGCCAAACTTCAAGCTTTCGTGATTTTCAAATAACCAAGCGAGAAGATGCCAGCCAAGGCTATCATGAGCCTTCACATACCATGCTCAAATTCAGTGTTCCATCTTAGCTTGCTATCTTTGCAATTTTCGTTTGCAATTGGCATGTTTGTTTTCCTGTGTGCAGAGAACGAGCACCTAAATGTGTCAAGTAATGGCTGGATGACGACAGTGGCAAGGGATGCGCTGGAGGAACACGACACGGACGTTGCGCATGTGCCTGCCAGTTGCACGAGCATGTTGTAGCCACGGATGTTCACGGAACTGCCCATTCAATGCCCGACTCCACAGTGCGAAGGAAGCTCTCATAAGAAATGACTAGTGAACACCGAAGGGCAACCTGTGTACGCCGTCCCGACAGGAAGTCCTGTGTTATGTTTCCAACACAAGGTCAGCCGTTTCCAAAGAAATTGCCACTCGCTCCACCAAGGAGTGTGGTGCCAACGCGCTCGATGGGTCCGAAGACATTGCGCTGCATGATGGGATGCCTGCGGCTGGCTCTGTACAGCCAGAGGATAGCAAGCCCCTTCAGAGGGAATGTCTCTACTTAAATTTTGGTTCCAACTCAGAGAGTCCTTCGAGTATAGAGAGGGACAGCAGCCAGTAAAAAAGTGAATGCAGTCAATAAAGAGTGAAACAAGGCTGTTGTTTTTGTCCCAACTGTACAGCCGCCACTTTAATTTTTGGTCCGGGGACGAGCAAGGGCCCCTCCCCTAACTTTTTGCCTGTATTATCTTTAACCGTAAGGTGGGGGGGACACTCTTGTTCGGGGATTTTCTGGTACACTTATTTAAGCTCTACGATCCCCCCTATGTCTAATAGTAGTCTGCTTTTGCTATGTTAATGTTGCATCACTGTGTTGTTCTTCATCAGAGGGTATGTTTGACATGCAATCATCATGTCACATTGGTTACAGTGGTTTTAGCTGTAACAAGAACCTGAACCTCTGCTCGTCGTGCAGCATTCTTGTATTCCCTAGAGTCACGTGAAACTTACTTCCAGGGTGACCACATTTCACAGCCGCACTTGAAGTAGGTGCCTCACAGTACATCGTTGCAGAGATAGCAGTGACAGCAGAAACGTGTAAGGTGGTGCGACCGTGTTTCCTGATTACCACCATTATGCTCCCTTTCCTTTTGTGCACTCTCCCTTCCTCTTGCTTTCTTTGCTCTCATAAACCACATGTATCCACTATTAGCACAACCCTGCTTTGCCACTTATGCTATTAGCATGTTCAAAAGCCCCCCGTACAACTCAGTACATGTTTCTGTCGAACTTCACAACACGTTTACAAGATCAACCTCTTTAATTAGCTGCAACCAAGGACCAAGTGTGGTGCGGGAATGCGTCCTCAACTCGCATTCTGTAGGCTTCGAGTTCGAATTCAAGACCCCAGTTCAATTTTATTTTCTTTACTTTTATTCTCTCTGCTGTCGACCATTTTGGAAACACTGATCAGTCACATTTATGCTGTACTTTTGCGCACTGGGGTGCACGTGCTGTGTCGTTTTTGGATTGGGCGGAACAACTTTGCATCAATTAACACACACATGCAGATCGACACCAGGACCCTCTGGCCTCCCAAAAAGCAAGGAGGGAAATCAAGTCAAAAGTGCACTTCGGTACTTGCAAGGGTGGGACAGCTAGAACAGCCTTTGGATCACTCTTTGGAGCACAAAAAATTGCTTTTTGGAGCACAGAAACCCACTTTCGGAAGAGCTCGCACAGGCAAAAAATATATTTTTTTGGAGCATTACAGGAGCAGAGTACCATAAAGAAAACTTGTTTTACAGGGCAAAATTTGTCTTGGGTGAGGGCACAAGTGCCGCTTTCAGTCCAAATGGGCAGGACAACGACGGCGCCTGCACTTTAACCTTCTAGCCGTCTTAGAGCTAAACAGGCCACTCCGAGGAAAGCGTGTCACCGCCTTTCAACAGAACTTGAAAATGGGAAGCACCGTCTCAGCCCAGACAGAAAAAGCAACCGCCTCCCCAAGGCACCCGACCTGCAGGTCTACACGGCAGCCCAAGCTGACCCCCACAAGGAGCAACTTCTAAGCAGGGGGGGGAGGTATGTTGTGTCTATGCTGTGCACAGTGGTGGAACAGTCTAATGCCTTATTTGGAGCAGTGCTTGGAGCACCAAAAATGAGGTTTTGCAGCACACTTTCTAGCTTTTGGAGCAGGTTGTTTTGGACCACTTTAATTGTCTTGTAAAGACTACAACTCAGAGCCATGCAATTCCTCAACATGCAATAAGACTGCAAAAAAAAAAACCACACAGACCATAAAACAACCACCAGAAGCAGCTTTTAGCTGGTTTTTGCAAAAAATTATTTCAAGCACGAAAACACCACTTCAAGAGAACACTGAACAAGCAAAACTGAACAAGCATTATATTTTTGGGACTTCTTTTTCTACGGAGTGCAAGTTTGACGTTTCCAAGAGCTTCCTTTGGCCCTCCTTCAGAAGGCTCTGGCCACTTCGCACATCAGCGAAGCATTTTTTGCGCGTGCCTCTTGAAATGAGATTAGCATTGCTCAACATCTTCCTAGCTGAATCGATTTCGGATTGCAATTCTTGCTGTTTGCCAGCCTTGCTTGTAGCACTGGAATCACCTGGCTTTGATTTCTTTTCAAGTGGTTCTTCCAATGCTTGGCTTTCAAGTTGCTGCTTTCCAAGAGCCCTTCAAAGCTCTGATGAGCTTTCCACTTGGGGGCACTGCTGCTGCATTGCGGCCAAATCTTTCTGAGAACAGCATTATAGACCGAAGGCCGTTGACTCTTGAAATGGAGAAACTAGTTCAATACCAGAGCATACGCCTAGTTTCACTGAAGCCTTTCTCTACATTTGCGTTTCCATGCAAGAGGCTTAACAGCGCTTTTACAAGTGTTTCCAGTAATTGATAACTTAGGGCCCCATCACCTAGCTTTAGCTTAAAGATCTTTTGCCAGAACTTCGTCTAGTCGATCAAAAGGGCTATAGTCAATTTTTTTTTGTTGTTGTTGTAACAAAGCTGAATTCATCCATTATAGAGGACACCTGATGAAGTGCAATTATTGGGGGAGCTTTTAGCTAAGTTCCTCATGGATGCAGCAGAACCTTCTACACTTTTGAAAAGTCTTGGGATGCAGCTGAGGTCCCTCAGCACAGATTTTTGAAGTGGAAGCCTGGAGAGCAGGTATCCAGCGGCCTTTAGAAAGAAGCTCCTTGCCCCTATGCGGAACTGTTTCTTTTCATGTGGTGCCCAGTCAGTGATGACAGCTTTGGTATCTGCACCGATTTCAATTCTTACAGGGTGCTCCTTCCATTTGGATGGTAGATCGATTTCAAGGGATTTTCCGGACTTTTCCTGGAAGACTTCTCAGCGCAAAAAATGTCCAAGGACCTTCTTGACCAAAACTTCCATCTCAGAAAAAAGTATGTATAGCAGTGGCTCCATTTAATGAAATGGTCACAAACTCGGCGAACAAATTAGTACAGTTGCACAAGGAAAGCTTTACCCGTGCGAGATAGATTCAGGCAGTTATAGAGCACACCACCACAAACGTTTCGACTGGACAGCACCACTTCTTTCACTTCTCGCAGCTGTTGCATGAGCCAGTCAAGAGCCGGGCCAAGTGTCAGCCAACGCGAGCTCACGTGCCGAAGAGAAACATTCTCAGGTAAGTTGAAGGCATTCTGGTCGGCTTTCGGACGCTCACTTTGTGATGCAGAGTTTCTAAAAAAGCAATAAGTCGACACAAGTGCCACTTTTACATCACTGCCCAATGCAGCTAGTGTGTGCCCAAAGGCATTGTGCACTTTGTGCAACAAACACTCCCCAATCGAGAAGGGCAAACTGTCTTTTTAGGCTCTTCATTACAAATGCCTGTTGCTGTAAAAACACCACAGATTGTCTCTTGGAAGGTCTCGTACTGCTTCCATCACAGCATTGAGGAGAACGTCTGCTCTTGCTGATCCCAGGTGGCATGATTGCAAATGTTCATTAACTCTTTTTGTTGGTCAGAAAAGTATCTCACGAGCACACCAAGCTGTTGGCGGCACTGTTCCGGAACTGGTGTCTCGTCAATTTGGATTGTGAAAAAGACTCCGGGTGTATTCAACTCCTGGACTACAATGTCCTTGAAATATGGGCCCAATACGTCAGACACTATGTAAGAATTTTTCTGCCACACTACAAGTTCTTGGCAATCTGCGGATCAGCGAACATTAGTGGAAAAATAGCAGAGGCTCTATCACCTCATGGAAAATGACACTTGTGATGAATGGCCACGCGAGCGATTGACCGCACAATTGAGACAGCGGAGCTTCAGCGACGATGACAAGGAAGAGGGCCGCGTGTGAGTGATCGCGAAGGCTCGAATGACAACGGCTTCGGCGGAAGGCGGTTACGTGGAAAACGACGTGGTGGGTGGGAACGGGCCACCCTGGAGTCGCTACCCTCCGTCAGGGCTCAAGAGACTGGGCGCCAGGTGCTGGTGCGCCGACTGCTGACGCTCCGGTCTGGCTGTTGGGTGCTGCCATTCCTGCTGTTGGAGCCGACAAAAGCACATCGCGACGAAACGTGAGCTGACTTGCTTATCAGGCATTGCTCTCGGACCTTTTGAACTGCTCGACTATTATGTGAACCTTCGAACTGTTGGCTGTGCTTCCGTGTGACCCAAACCCGTCCTGTCCTGTCACAGTCTGCTGTTTTGTGGATTGTCCTTCATCCTGTTAAATATAGTCTGACTCGGTCTGCGTGGTCCATGGCCCATTGATAACAAAAGTATTACATTCGATTTAGTTTTCATTCCTGGGAACAACCACCATTACCCTGCGACTGTTTTGGAGCGGACATGGAGCAACTATTCAAATTAACATGCTTTTGGAGCAGCATGGAGCAGGATGACCCTATTAGAGCAGCTTGCAGCAATTGGCACACCAGTTCCACCACTGCGGTGCCTTTTAACCATGGGGATCATCAAAAAGCCTTCAAAAGAGCCTCAAGAAGTTTCAGGACATCCACCAGGAATCGTTTGGCCTATGATCCCAGTGGATGCAGACAGCCCTCAACACTTCAGCACCTTTTCGAGCTGTTTCTCGAAGAGTGACTGCTACAGGGTTCCTTTCAGGAAAGAACACTGGGGGTTCATGTGCCTAGTGTTTTACGCAGGAAAACTTGACGCTGCATTTCAAATGAGAAGGTAAATTTTGCAGATAAAACATTCTTAATAGATGCACTCGTTTACTTCTCTTTGCACACTCGGCAAACATTTGCCATTAAAAGTTTCTTCCTTTGTCCGTAGAAATGCTACCTCATTTTCTGTCAACAACCTTCCTAAGTTTCATTTGGTCATGCTAGGACTACGAAGTGGACCTGTACCTCCGGCAGACGTGGCAAGATAACCAGCTGCAGAAAAAAGTGGTTTGCTCAACCACGAGGATACTTCAACTCGGCCATGGCCGACATGAAGAGAAATACTGTATGACCACTCAACACTGTAGTCTTCTCATCTTGCTTAGAATCTTGAAATAGGACATTTCGACGTGACAGCGATACTGCCCACTTGCTGCACACGCCTTGCAGGCACTTCGTACAATGTGCATCCCACAAGGACGTAAACTAACTGCACGACATTTCTGTTGCAGGTGCTTCTGCAAGCTCCAGATTCAAGTTACCAATCAGTCCCTCCATGGCCAGCTGCCCAACCTCAGCCAGTGGTAGTTGTTCCATTGCACTCAGCAGTTTCTCTTGAATGTTTGCCACTGGGAGTCACATACAAGGTGTATGTGTGGTACCTTGTGATCTTTCGCAGAATATCACCGGGTGTGAATGTCGTATGCTGCTGTTTTAGGTACTCTTTTGCAGAGTCGTCAGATGGGATGACATAATAGTCGCTCCTGTCATCTCCTGTGGCATGAATGGCCATAAAGAAGCTGAAGACATGACATGCTGCGTAGACACACTTCTCTCACAAATAAAGGCCTTTGCAGATTCAGGCTAGAAGCCTTCTCTGAACAACTCATCCACGTGCATGTGGATGGTGAAGGTGGTGAGGTTGGACAACTTCAACAAGCACCAAGTACTGCTTGTGTGCTTTGCACGAGCACATTGTTAATCATCATGGTGTAGACTAGTTCTTCAATAAAGCTGCTGTCAGTATGTCCATAGTGCTTCATAGTCTTGTGGCTTTTCAGAGTGTACGTTTTCATTGACAAGATGTCCTCTTCAGAGCCAGACATTTCCTCAGACTTTTCGTGCGATGGTCTGTGTTCACAGAACTAATTTGGCCCAGCTTGGACCCCACCTCCGTATGCGCGTATATTTTTGTTGCGAGCTATGACCACAGAATGTCGCATTTCTCACACCATGGCAGAACTTCCACTGCAACTATGAGCCTGTCCAATAGCTGCGCAAACCACACAACAACAGCAAACACACCGTTACAAAAAACAACCACCACACTATGAGCGAAAATTGTGCAGAAGATTCCCATAATTGAGCTTGCGTAATAGGAAGAGGCAGTATTTCATCCCTCTCCCCTTGTGAACTTGAGGCTTGTTTGAAGGTATGCCTTGATCCCTGTTTTTGTATTAGAAGCCCAGCACATGCATGTTGTCGTCATGCCGTTTTAGTACACATGTGCCCTCAGCCCTAACCATCTCCAATGGTGATTGTTTGCTCACTTTAGCAGCTGGCACTGGGTTGCCAGTTGCTCCTTTCGTTGGCCACCAAAGACTGGCATTTTTCGTTGCTGTCATCCACTTTCACCATTTTTGCAGCCCTCTTGGTGCCTGCTAGCACTTATCATCATCATCAGGGGCAAAGGCCTCTCCCATGGATCTCCAAGTTATCGCCGCAAACTTCTTGATCTAATCTGTCCATCTAACTTTCTGCCACCCCGCCACGCTTGCCTTCTCTACGAATCCATTCCGTTACCCTTAATGCACTCATGGAGCACCCCATGTTAGCTAGGGAAATTGGTCCATGGGCGCGACATGCAGCTAAGAGCCGCTGTTTCCAGAGCAAAGTTGGTGCATGCATGAAGGCAACACCACCACTGTTAGCTACGTTTGAAGTGACCTTGTCCGGAAGTGCCCGGTTGTTCTTTGTTCTACTGTCAACTTGTTCCAGAGATCAATGGCACGAATATTGCTGACATGACCCCTTTATTGCTCATGCAACAAAACCAACATACCATGGCAAACAGGAACTGGACCATATGAAATCTGCAAGTTACTTTTTGCTTTCAAGGTTGCCAGAGCTCAAAATGCATCTACTAATATGTTAGAATTGTATGCTATCCGATGAAACATTTATTCAAATTTAAAAATTCTGCACTAAAAAATTCCAAGCCAGATTAAAATATTAATGCTTCATTAAAAATTCCAGGGTTGTCAGGCCTGAAAGTGACATTTTTCAAGTACCAAAGTGAACCTTGATGTATCTACCCTGCCTTGTTTCAGCTGGCCACTTCCTTCACTTTGAATCCTGCAGCCCATCAGAGCCCAAGTACCTGAATGGGTTTCAGTAACATGGAACCATCTGGGTTGACATCTCTACACGCCTGAATGCCACTACCATTTTTCTCCCAAACACATCTTTTGAAAATCCCCTCTCATCTAAAAATTTTGATGCTGTGATTTTTTTTCACACTGCACACAGGAACACTGCATCTGCATTCAATACCCACTAATGAATTTTGGCATGCCCCACGCTAGCATCCATTAACATGTTGAAAAGACTGTTGAGCATTGAGGCATTGCTGGAGTACCACTATTGCATCAAAAAGTTCCCCTGTGTCACCAAGGCAGCTGCAAACCCTTGTGAAATTGTAGGTTCCTTGTGGTTAGTACTTTGTGTGCATTCCTTCCAAGATAGTTCCCAAATGCATTTCCTTTCAAAAGCTCCAAAACTATTGCCAAGGGAGTGCAACAGGTTTTCCCCAGACTGACAAAGGAAACACAGAGTTTTTGAAAGAGGTGTTCTCATCTGAATGTAGTCATCTGTCACATGATGAATACAGTATCTGCAATGGCACTACCAAGCATTACCCAAACTGCAGCCTCCAATGCTTGCTACTGGTCATCATTTTGTACATTATCTTTTGAAAAGTGGCTTAAATTTCAGTTTTACTCCTTGCTTTAGTTTACTGCTGTCTCCCATAGACATAACACGTCTTTGCTGTGGCAGCTTTAGGACTCTTGAGGAGACTTTCACACTGACAGCTTCTGAAAACCTGTCTCATGCATTATTTATTAACAGTGGCATACTAGTGCCCTGCCCACGGAACCTGTAATGCTGGAAGCCTCACTAGGGCACTGTCAAAAAACTAGAGGTCGGCCTTAAACAGGCACCCAAATGCACCTCCATGCTGGGTGAGCAGCAACACCAGCATCTTACTCATTGTATTCTAGTGTGAAATGAAATGACTTCCACTGTGAGGAGCCAAATGGCAATACTAAATATACTCCTTCCACTTCTCACATCAGTGAGAAGTAGGACTAAACACCACTGCCTTCATGATAAGGGCTCCAGACTTCACTCCTGGAGGCACCAAGAAGCCGTTCTAATGGACATCTTCACTGCTCTGCCAAAAAAAGCATTATGTTTTCAGCACCACAGAGCTGTATTGCTATGATGATAAGTTATAATAAAGTAGAAACGAAAATGCTGGGAAGCTGTAATGTGCATCTATCTGATGCAGAACTTTGTTGAAGCAAGAGCTAGGAAAGAAGTGAAAAAGAAGTGAAAATCTGCCCCGTGCTTCCCTCGCAGCTGACATGAATACCCCGCGGTGGCTAAGAGTGACTTCCATCTGATCGCTGTGAACAGACTGCACGCCCAAGCAACAGCCTGCCATCCACTTCATTAGATTTCTTTTGCCTTTATCTACTCTGTCACCCCCATTCCACTGCTATCTTTACCACTGATAAGAGGCTACTGTTTGCAGCGGCTGCAACAACTTCTCACGTGAAACTGAGCCAAGAAATGCAAGCACTGTCATTCCATGCCTGCTCCTCTTCCATCCGCTGCATAATAATGCAAATCTAGTGCAATAAAAGTTGAGAAAAACCTCTGAAGAAGTGTGGGAGATGCGGCAAAAAAAGAGAAAAACACCTGGCCAGAACCTTTTGGCTAGTCGCTTTAGCCGCAGGCCAACCTAGTTTACACGTAAGTTGTGCTCTGTGCATCCCAATGCTTACCAAAGTTGTCGGCGATGGCGGGTGGGAAGAGCACGTAGCTTTCACATAAGATTGCCCAGCTTTGCTGTGACTTCCCCTACTACTTCAATGACGCCCTCCAATGGTTCCTGGATCTGAATCACACAGCAGAAATGGACAACAGCTTTTCAAATACACTGCACACAGTCTGCAAAAGGAGAGTAGCAGAAAGAAGGCAGCAATTTCGCTGATTCTGTGCCATAAAGGCTAACGAGGCAGCTTTACTGAGTACTGCACATTGTTGGCAGTACTCTGCACTGGCCTACAAGTTAAGAGGGTGCAGAACAGTTTTTTGTCCAATGGCGGCATACGAAGATTAAGATAGCTTTGACAAATTCCAGTTGTATGCAGAGAAATAGCGAAACAATTCCTTTGATTTCACACAGCACGAGCACATTGCACAAACTTTAGACAGGATGTTTGAAAACGTTGCAACAGCTCATAACAACCACGGGATGTGCCAATTTTTGTCATTGAAATGGCTCTTTCCCTAGAAGGACCACAGAGGCCACGGGTTTTTATGTGGCAGCAATGAGACAAAAACACAAAAGATCACAAGTTCGCATGTTTGTTTACCACATTTGTGAATTTACAAACTTCACAAGTTTCATAATGCACATTTATTGCCGCAAATGTTGTGTTGGAAATGAAGTGCGGGACATTATTTCCTGATATTATAAATGAAAAAAAAAACGGTTGTATGAACACAGTAGTACGAGTTTCGATTGTGCAACCTTGGAGAATTTCTCGGATTTATTACAGTTCCACGTCGTATGCATTTTTACGAGCACATTTTAGCACGAAAGGGGTAGCATGTTACTGAAATCTCGTGTATGCTTGGATCAAGCACTCAAAGGCGTCGAACATAGCGATATATGCAGACGATGATGTGGAAATAGCTTAATCTACAGGCAAAATTTACCAAGGGCGTGCACAGCTATAGCGCGAAAACTGGTTGGAAGTGGTCACCGACTCGCTGTTTTGGTGCGAGAATGGTCAGCCATTCCTCCACTACCATGCAGCGCCATAAGCATTACGTCATCTGCGCGCGCTTTCTGAAGAGGCAGCCATGATAGTGGCGTAGTTTGCTACCTTCAAGGACAAGCGCACGTTTTATAGCAGCCTCGCATTTTTCATTAAGAAAAAGATAAAGTAGGTTCTAAACAACGTATGCATTTTAAAAACGTCGGTTAGCAACGTTCCCTGTACCGCAATTGCAGGCGACTTTCATCAACGATCGAGTACGCGCGCGGTTACGTAAAACGAGACGAGCGTTTCCACAGACAAGGGATCAGGTTTACAAGCGTCAAAGCACGCAGATGTGACAAGAACGGGAAAAACACAGAGTACGCAGATACGAACCGAGATGTGAACTGGAGCAGAGTTAAAACAAAAACCGTTGTACTTACGGGTTTCTTCATGATAATTTGAACGACTTGTTTGTCAGGCGATTCCATCTTGAACGACAATCCTTGCGGTTCACACTGCGGAAAAAAGAAAGGTTCAACGCTGGGAAACTAACCACAGACAGTCGAGGCAGCAAATAAAATCACGCACGGCAAAAACCCCTTTACGAGCGCCAAACGTTTCAAACCCGGCGGCATGGCAGGCCGGCAGAACAACGAATTTACCTGTAGAACCCTGCCGAGCAGGCATACTGTCTGTCGCTGGTAGCTGGCGAGAAGCTTAGCGTTGACCCGCATACTGTTGCACTTTTTGACGAGTGAAAAAACAGCTCAACAAGAACCCCTTGAACCACGCAACCACAGACGCAACCAACGGCTCTTTCGCCCGCCAGCAAATCAACGAGGTTTTTGATGTTTTTTTTGTTTTTACTGAAAACGCTGCTGCGAGGCGCTTCGGTCGCTTGGCGCCATTCAATTAACGCCTAACTTGAAATAAATGCTTGAACATGCACTAAAATATTCACAGAATAAAAAAGGCTTGTTGATTGAAGGAGTTTGCAAAGATATTGATTCTGACTAAACAAAATAACAACACAGCCAACATCAAGGAGCGGGAGATTTGAATACGCATGGATATTTTTGATATTTTTTTGGTTACAACTCAGAAAAAGGGAAGTTTCAGGTAACGACGCAGGTTAGGAAGGAACAAATAAAAAACAAGGAGAGTAGCATGGTGTGTGCAGTGTGTGTGTTTCGGGGGGGGGGGGGGAGGGGGAGGTGTAATGAAAATAGCCAAGTTATGCGTGGGATATGGTGCAATCAACACTGATAAACTGAATATCAATTGCGAGAAACGTGTAAATTATATTAAAGAATTTTTATAATTCAACACTATAATTGAATACGCCGCATCTTACAGCCGCAGCAGCAGTCTTTTGAATCGTTTGTGTACCTTCTTAGCCGCTGACAGATGAATACTGTTTGGGCATGATTGGTAGAGACTGCTGCTGCTCAGTACTTTATTTCTAAGTGGCTCGGGCCTGATGGAATTTCATGACAGTTTAACCAAGTCTCCAAGACCGTTAGTGCCCTGTTCTCCTGAAAAAAATTGTTTGTGCTTTTGATACAAACTGCATGTCTTTCTCGGCCATTCACCCAGAGTCACACGGTTTTATTTCCGTAGTCCACAGAAAAAAAAAAATCTGCTTATAGTTCATGGTTACAAGCCAATCACGCCCTCTAACGTCGACTACAAGCTCTGCCAACCCACGTCATTTCTGTGCCCATACGTATACATCCAACATGGGACCTGCGTGGACGTTCATTGCATAGTAAGGCTATGTTCAGACCACCGACGCAAAAGCCATATCGTGATCTATGGACGTAAAAAACGGCGTGTCACGCGGCTCGGTTGGGTCATTCTTTAAAGTTATTACGACAGTTGCGGCAACAGTCTGAACCCGGCGTAATATGTACTGTGTTCGTACAGCCCTGGCGTTTTGACACTTATGAACAGTTTGCTGTACTACATATTGACATTTTCAAGGCGTTCAACCGGTTCAACCACGTGTGCCACTCGTTTCTGTGACTTATGGAGCATGTCAACAGCTGATCCAGTTGTGCTGAGCGGCGTTCGCCTTTGTTATGACAACTGCTCAACTACATTTATGGTTAATGGGTGTCTCTCTAAGTCTGTGTCTATAAATTATCTATAAAACAGGCTGTCCTCTACTCCCCTGTCTTTCGCCTTTTTTAGCCATGCTTCTCAATTATAAATGCCGTAGCGTCCATGGCTACAATAATATTTTAACAAGAAGAAAAAAGAATCAGGCAGTGGCGTGTAGCGCCATGGGTATTCTCTACCGATGACAATGAAGACGGGTGGTGCAGAGGCATTGTTGAAGCTGTCATGACCGAATTGCAAATAGATTGCAACATCATTAAAATACACGCTTAACCATCTGCAGTGCTCCGCCGCATTTGTCCTGCCGCCACGTAACAATATTTTGGGCAACGAACTTTATGTCCTCGTACATGGCGACGATCTCTCATTTTTTGCGCTCAGAAGCCCAGTATTGACAAGACTAACTCGTTACCGAAGAATTCGAGGTTATTTCAGGCGCTTCACTATTGCTCTGGCCTCTGGGTTGGCTTATGGGTGCTAACTCCATCTCGGTATGCTGGCATTGTTTGATCATGTCGTCAGCCAAAATACCTTGGCAGGCCAACGAGCTGGTAGAGAGAATAAACTTCTTCATTAGAAAAAAAAAATTGTGGAGTGGTGTCTTCAGTTCAGGACCCCATTCGTGCTACCAGCTGCGACGGCCCTTTCAACCAACCGAAGCTGGTCTTCCGGTCTGGAACTGGGCAGCATGCTCTCCCACTGCTCGTAAGACGGACGAGGAATTCTGTCTAACTTGGGGCTTTTCTGACACCCCCACACCATGTGGTACAGCGTGCCAGGTTCTCTACAAAACTGGCATAAAGCGGAGTACCGGGTCGAATACATTAGGCGCAATTTCGTCAAGTGATATTCGTTTGAAGCAGCCTAAGTAATCTCTCCCGGAACAGCACACGCTACTGGCGGGAGAGAGGAGAGACATTCCGCCGTTACGCTGACAGTTTTGTGCCACACACGCTTTGTATTTTCGGTAGACCTGCGGCGTGCAACATGTTGTTACAAAATTGCTGTATGCATTAAAAATTTTACAATGCGCTCGGCTTCACATTCGGCAATCCGCCTCTTTCACAACTCTACTGCGCATGAGCATGGCCCTGGCGGAGGAAGCCAGAAACAGTCTGGCGGGGGTCGGCCGGTCTGCTCCGCGGTGACCCGACTGCTGTCTGCTGTTGTAACTGAGCCCGTGTAGTGAAAGCATGCGACCGGGTTTTGCCCCCTCATAGAAAACAAAATACAGTACGTTTTACAAATGCAACTGTCGGGAAAACCATAACATGAAGGGTGAAATTTTTTTTTCTATCGCAACAACACCGAAAGGCGGCTAGTTATGACAAATCATAGCTGTAACTGAACCACAAAAAATGAGACTGAACGAGACACGAAGACCAGCGCATGTCTTCGTCACACGCCAACCCGAACAGGATGTGAACAATCCGGAGCTGTACCACAACGGCACCACGCAGAAACGCCCCGTTCTGCATCCCGTCGCAGTCACACCAGGCATTCACACCACCGGGGACGACAACCTGCTGGCACGCCAAATACCGAGATCGCCTTGTCATATTACTCTGACGATGATACAAACACACCGGCCGAGTGAGAGTTGCCGTAGTATGACTGCAGGCTCGTTGACCAAGGCGGCCAGTCGGCCCCGACAAGATTCGGGCCGCGATGAATGTGCCTCTGTTTTGTAAGTTCGTAGAGCATGATAACCTTCGTAAGGTCAACTACGCGAAAGTACATTTACACTGGGTACGCGTTCCGTATTTCGGGGCTAGCGACCGCTTCTCCGTACTTCGCTGCATATGCGTGCGCGGCTGGCACGCTTGTAGAAAACGTAAGGCATGTTAAGTCCACACGAAGAGTTACTCAACTTAATCTAGGAAACTAAGAATGAAAATCAACCAATGTTGTCATCGTAAAGCGCAAAAAGAATGTACGAACAGCACAATTTTTTCGACGGGTGGACTCGTTGATCTGCTTGCGAGCTAAAATTTGCGATCGTATTTCCTGGCTTAATAAGTAACGCACGCTGTCTCTGTGTATTAAGTATTCGTGGGGGTCAAGAGACTTTCAGTGGACAAGCGCTATTCAAATAATGATCAGTTTCTGTGCCAGCAATACTATAACAAACTTTTTCAGAGAAACTATAGGCTTCAGCTTTGTGTCCGCGGCATTCGAGCAGAGTCAGTTTCTGCGCCGTGGCCGAGTGGTCTAGAGCGCCGGTATATCATCCAAGTTTTAACAGGGAGCGTGCCCGTGTGTAATTTAAAGAAGAAATGTTTTAACACCTGGCGGAACACACATTTTACACACTCTACTTGAGGACATTCTGGTACGGACACTGGAGGTACGGAACACGATATAAAGGTATGGGAAAAAGCCCAGAAACCAGGGCATCAGAAATATACTCGCGCGAAGCAGTAAATATGTACTCAAGGCTAAACCGAGCATGTAAGAAGCGAAACGTGTCAACCACTTCTTTGAGGAAACCTCGCGGGCTTCTGGCTGCTTCCACAGACAGCGAAGACGCCACAATATCTGGGAGAAAATGTGCAAGACGTATTTACAGTACAGCTTTCAAAACAGGATGTTGAACATCTCAAAAGGTAGAATAAACGAGAAAGAAGCTTGCCAAACAAAAAGATGAACAAGCCCAAGTCCCCTTCCGCACAACCGGAAGAAAAAGGTTACCGCGACGCAGTGACTCACTAAGCGAAACCCAAATGAAGGTTGCAAACATCCGGTGAAAAGCCTGTATCCTGTTTATAGCTTGGTCGACAGACTGTCGGCTCTGTTCTCGACCAGACTGTTTTGTAGATTGCAGAGATACTGCCTTTTTCTGGGACATTTTACAGCGACCGTTCAGAAAAGACTGGATGTTACGCTTTTATCTATCAGATTTTTGCCATTCGACTATCCTGGTGAGCCGCCTTATGACATGTTTGTGTTGATTGGTTTGTACAGTTTGTGGCGATGCCGCTTACGTGATAGGCATGCTGAGCCACCAAGATCAACTAAGTCATATTTCTGTGAAACTGTGGCACTTTCGAAACGGGCCGCTAGGGGGGATTTCAGTGGCGCCCCTACAGGCCGCGCTCGAGGCGGTATAATGTTACAAACTCAGGCGATATATATAACGAAAACCGAACCTTTTTTTTTATTCAACGGGAGAGGGAGGGCTCGTACAGTGCTTATATTGAAGGAAAAACAGTTGTTTAAGCTTTAAAAATGAAATAAAACGCAATCTGATCTTGTTAGATTTGATTTGAGGCCAGAAGGCAAACTCAACAATACGGAGTCCCAACCTATCGGAAATTTAAGCGTCTTTTTAGATGCAACGCATCTCTTTAACTCGCCTTGTCCCGCGTCGTTGTCGCGGCGTAGTCCGCACCCCTCCCCATTCTCCTCGCCGCGGCAGCTGCGCGCTCCGCCGCTCTCACCGCAGCGCCATCTGTGCGTCAGCGCGGTCAGCGCGCAGCTTGCTCTCGGCTGCGCTCGCTCCCGTCGCCGTGCCAGCTGTGCGTTAGCGGCGCAGCTTGCGCTCGGTTAAAAATTTACACCATCTTCCCGCGAGGGGAACCATGGGGTAGATGCGACGCATCGGGGGTGAACATGCTGCCTAAATAGGATTACAAAACAACAGCAATCCACACGCTGACATCGCTAACAATAACGGAAACGCAACGGCAACCCCCGATGCGTTGCATCTACCCCATGGTTCCCCCTCGAGGGAAGATGGTGTAAATTTTTTTTTTCTGGAAGGCGACGAATTATTCAAATCTAGTGAACGAAGTTCCGCACAGAAGTTCAGAAAGTGGTATAATCTGGCTCTACAAAAAATTGTGCGACTATCGCGGTTTAGCGCGGGCTATGAGGCGTGCCGTAGTGGGGAGTGGGGCTACGGAATCATTTAAAATCCCCAGGGATTCTTAAGCATTGAGAAAATTTCCTGTCCAGGGACACTTTTTGTGTCACTAAAATTTTTTCTCATTCTTTTTCTTAAACTACTACAAGTTATACGCAAGTTGGTCCGCACTGTCTTAAAGCACAATCCAAAAAGCTCGTGCTCTAGTTTTATTTTTAATGCCGGTCATACAATATTCTTCTCGAGATGTAACTGCTAATGTTCAATAATAAAAGCTTCCGAGACTACACTGCGCTCGGTGAACTTCAGTTTCGGTTCGGTGGGAGAGGCGTGCGGAGGGGGTTGGGTCGACGGACATCGGGGGGGGGTGGGGGGGAGGGGTAGTGTTACACACCGCCAAAACACCCCCCGTGGGTGCGCCACTGGTACGGCCCCATCACCCATTACCCTGATGGCTAACAGCTCCAGACAGCGACGAGGTGGTGTAGTACGAAGTAAGTCGGGTAGTTCGGTATAGTTAGATAGTTAAGCCTCATTTTTTTCCCCAGAGCGAAGTATAAAGTATCCGAGCAATGCGAGTAAATCGCTCGCCGTGGTGGCTGAGTGCGTTGTGCTGCTGAGCCCAAGGACGCGGGTTCAATTCCCGGCCGCGGCGGCCGCTCTTCTGATGGAAGCGAATAGCAAAGACACCCGTGTGTTCGAGATTTCGGCGCACGGTAAAGATTCCCAGGTGGTCGAAGTTAATCCGGAGCCCTCCAGTACGGCGCGCCTCATAACCTGTGTAGTTTCGGCACGTTAAACCCCACAATTAAACATATCAATACGAGTGAATCTCTAGCAAATATACGAAAGGTTCGAAAACGCTGTATACCGAGGAAATTGCCTGTTCGTGCCGGTCAAAAAGGTTTCGCCCTTCCATTTCCACAGCACCTGAGCGCGTTGCTTTTCCGCGATGCTGTGTTACGAGTTAGAACACTGAATTAGGCTGATGAAACACATTTTGCATCAAAAGAGAGGTGTTGCCCATTCTCCCACCGACAGGTGCCGTGGAGATATGAAGATAGAATCGATGATAAATACGGCCCGTTGATCGATAGCAACATTTACAATTTATTTACAGTTTATTTACAGTTTATTTACAATTTATTTATTTACTCCAACATTTACAATTTATTTACAGGTACATACATAGCATAACATAATAACTCAGAGTTCGAGCAGGTTCCACATCAAGCAGGAGTCTATTCTGAGATCTTGGTTTTATCTGAAGAAGCACGCCTCCAAAAGGGGAAGGACAACCGAGAGAGAGAAGGAATGTCAAAATCTCACGCTTTTGGCCACACATTGGCCGCTAGAATTAACCGGTGAAGTCTGTGGTTATAAATAGGTACGCTACGCAACAAAGAAACAAACTTTTAACGCGTGGCGCCAATCTCAGGAGGGCAGAAAGGTTCACCGAAAGAAACGGGCTCTAACGGGCCTGAACACATCTTTCCGACTTTATGAAGAAAGGATTCCAAGTCAATCGCTGTTCCTTTGAGGCAACAGCGGGATGCTTGCGACAATCTCTAACGACCCCCTGCCATTCCCCTGCCAAGGGGCATGAGTACCTCAGGTAGGCGCTTACTGGAATACTTGGAACATACCAACCGCGAGAAAGGCATGATGAGGCACCGTGCGAGTTCCATAAAGGACACAGGGGAAAACATACGATTTACACGTCTCTAGTAACTCTGCTATCTACGCTTGACCAGCTTATCTTATGTACAATTGTACTGAGCATAAATGACCGCGACATCCCCCGCCTTTGAAAAAAACATGCAGAGAAGAGAAACGTGCTCCTAAAGCTGTGCTTCTCCGACCTCGTACCAACTTTTAAAAGTACGGTAAGGCCGTCGACACTCATACAAAAAAAAGGAAAAATGACTACCGGCAAGCATTTTTAACTAAGTGAGCTGCCCGTTCTTAACAAGGGCCTGCTGTTGTCGTCGAAAGAAACAAAATGACAGATGAAGCATGAGTTCACGTCTTAAAGATAAGAATGGAGTTAGCTCATGAAAACCGTATTAACAAATACAAGCGCAACAACTCACACCAGAAGATCATGCCCCACTGTTGTCCTCACTCAGCCCATCCCAAGTAATATTTATAAACAAAATCTTCACCGGGACGTCCTATGCAGCAGAGACAGTCCGCAAATGTTATTACCTTAAAGTGGTTCTCAAGTGCTCCTCCTGCAAAACACAAACCCCTGTAAGTCTCTATCACCCCGCCTTGAGGTGCCCAAAATTTTCGATAAAATAAAAAAACTTCTTTATTTCCTGACACCACTACTCCCGTTGACCTTAGGGCACTGGAAGAACGCACTATCGTTCAAGTTGCATAATTCCGTATTAGGAGCGACTTAACTCGAGTGGTATGCTGAGTTAAGTCGCTCGAAGTCGCTCGAAGTTAAGTCGAGTTAAGTCTACACGAAGAGGATACCGTCTCAAAAGAACTCAAGACTTGCTCCACTGTGCTCAGTACTGAATAACTCCAAACTTCACTTCCCTCCCTATACATTGCCCGTTGGGAATGAAAAGTTTACAACAACAACAACAACAATAACAACTCAGCATCACGGAAATGTACCAAACAACTAAAGTCAGGAGAAATTTGAAAAATGTAGTTCCTATAAGAAAATATTCATTTGAAAAGCCCGAGGTTAAAATAAAGCGAAAACCTTATCTGATATTGTAGGCAAGAGTCATAAAAGTCGCCAGAAGCTTTTCAATCGTTAGTTTTACATTATTTGTACAGGTCCATAAACCTAGGCTCGATTGTAGGTCTGCCTGTGTTCAAGGCCGTTCGGTCTGCCAGCCGATCCGTAACTGTTGCCAGCGGTTGGAGCGGAGAGTTCGCTGTTGCGAACCGGGGTAGCGTGGTCGAGGTGCACCGTGGTTGGCGTCGTTCTGGGGCAGTCGTGAGGACCAAGTTGGTGGAGAAAGAGAAAAAAAACTTTATACATGTACTTACATCGTTCTAGATTTCAGTGAACACGCAGCGCGCAAGCTGTTGAACAGACACTTGCCCGAACACTGACACCACTACTATAACCTGCAAAATCCGGTATTGCAACTATATACGCGGACATCGTGGCACTCCAGCAAGATCAAACTTCTCGCAAATTCCCGGTGATCACAGCCTTCTGCAAACCCACACTCTCCATTGCGGAGCAGTACTTCACGTGCACATTCACCCTTCCCGGTACCCATCAACTAACTGCCCCGCCTGTGGCATCCGTGCCACAGTCCTCTTCACCATACCACAGTCCACAGTCCACAGTCCACGCTCTGGCGAGCAGTGGATGACCCAGTGGGCAGCTCTGAGCCGGGCGTCTAAGCCTTTCGCGTGGACCGAGCTGTTACTGTCGTCGGCCACCCCGCTCCTTTAAAGGGGCCATGAAGATAAAATCTAAGTTTGTTTTATTCGAAAGATTTCGTGTTCTATAGTGCCCCCAGGGCTTGTCAGGAAGCAAACGATGCTTTATTCACTGCGAAGTTAATAAATTTAGGCTAAAATTTTGATTCTCGCGCCAAAACGGGTGTTCAGCGACGTTTGCAATGACATCATCAGATTAATTGATTGTGGGGTTTAACGCGCCGACGCAACGCAGGCGATGAGGCGCACCGTAGTGGAGGGCTACGGATTAATTTTGACCACCTGGGGAGCTTTAGCATAATAAGAACACGTATTTCAGCTAAACTTGGTGTGAAGCGGAGGCTTGCTTACTGTTAGTCAACCTTGATAGCGCCACGACACCGTGGCAAGCCGTTTTCTGCCTTTGCTTTGTTTTGCGACCGCATTGAAACCTGGCTTGTTTTCGTTCATGGAGAATATAATTGTTTCGTGAACCATGGTGCTCGCTCGACAAATATGGTCACAAAAGACATCGTCGACTGCGTCAATCCGACGGTGATGGTCTAGTGGTAAAACACTCGTCTCATAACACTCGTACCAGGTTCGAATCCTGGGCCGCCGGTTACCCACCGGTTTCTTAATGGGTACAAAGCCCCCCTGCATTGCCTCGACGGGGGATGAAGGGGCGTGGAACGCTCTACCACCACTGCGGCAGACGTGGAGAGCTCCTGATCCCCGGCTACTGCTCCGGCTGCTGCTCCTCTCCCCGCGGCCCCCGGCTCCTGATCCTGATCATGATTCCCACCTTGAGGCCGCTCACCACCAGCACTGAAGTGCCTCTCGAGCCTGGGAGCAGCTTTGATGCCCTCCCACAGCTGAGCAGGTAGGCGTTACCTGGCATCGGAGCTTCCTTTCTGCCCGCCTTCGGACCAACTTCTCCAGACCAACCGGACTAAACACCCCTGTGTCACCGAGCAAAAAAATCGGCAACTGCAGTGGCATAGCGTACGCCGTGTGAGTGTGTGAGTGTTCCTGTGTGGGCTAAAATGAAAAACGTGTGCTCTGGCATCCCCGGCACTGGGTGGTAAGGATAACAGGTGCACCTGCTTTCAGCCTTTCTGTCTAGCCGTGCGGACCATCCATGGAAATTCCTTTCTGCAAAATAAAGATTACTATCATCATCATTATTATTGGTGGACAAGTTCGTCTTAGACAACCCCAAAGCCCCGCAGTGCTGTGGATCTAAACGAAGCATAGTGCGCGCAGTACCAACAGCAGTACGTGTGCTTTCGTAACGTCCACTGTTTGTCCCCCCATTCTTACGGATATGAAACGAATGTGCGGTGAATTTAAGCGCAAATAGCTCGTTAGGCAAGCTTATATCTTCTACCTAATTTGTGTTCGCTTTTTCCGGCCTCCGCTAATCGCAGAGCTGGGTACATATGACACCATAGGTTCTGTTGCGGTAATAAGCTAGTGGGTCGCATGGCCATTCCATTTCTTCCTAATTATAATGCTTATTTGAGCGAAGTTTACGTTCATCCAGAGAAGTGAAAGAAACACTGTATTTTATGCATGTCCGATCTATACTTGAATATGTGTGTGTAGTGTGGGACCCACGCCAAGAGTACCTTACAGAAAGATTAGAAAAGCTGCAAAACCAGGCAGCACGTTTTGTTACCAACAAGTACGACCCTTTTGCTAGCATCTCGGCGATTAAAGCTACCCTGAACTGGGAACCAGTGCAGTCCAGACGTAAAAAGTTAAGGTTAAAAAGTTTCCACTGCATTTACTACAATCGTACACGTATCGGCAAAAAACAGTGTCTCCTCGAGCCAAACTACATATCACTTCGTCATGAGAATCTACAAAAAGTGCTAGAGTATTCCCACAGAACAAATATTCTTGCAATTTTTTCCCCCTAGAACAATAAGTGACTGGAATATTTTATCAGAGGAATTGGTTAGCCTTCAAAATAACGATCTTTTTTTCTCCCGTTTATGATCAGTGTGGTGTTCATTTTTTTTAATCAATATGAATATGTACTTTTGAAAAAAGTGTATGGATGTATAAATGTATTTGTATACTCTGTTCTGTACATGTTGCATGTCCCCCCTGCAAAAATTCCCTCGTGGCGATGTAGGTATCTTAAATAAATAAAATAAATAAAATTGGCGTCAGAATGATTATAACGGGACAATCTTTTGAATTAACCAAACTTGCATTATGTCTTTACGGCCCCTTTAACCTAGTTTCGCTCAATAAAAGTTTCTCTCTCTCTTTCTCTCTCTCTCTATCTCTCTCTCTCGCAAATGCCTCCCCCCCAAGCAACCGAAATGGATTAATAGACTGATAAATGGAGCTCAGGAAGAGATAACGAATTTCAAGCATGGCATTGGGACAGGATAACAACCTGGCGATTGAACTGCAGAGGGCTTTGAAAGAAAAAAAGAAATGGACACACATCTGCTTGCTTTAATGAAATTGTAGAAAGGCTATAGTCTTCTGCTCCCCTTCTCTGACACATATCTATCCTCGTCTATCCTCCTCCTACTACTCACTCTTTTTCCCTCGGCTTTTGCGCCTCCCATGATGAATGTAATGGAGGTTCATTCAATTTTCCCGCGTTTCGCTACTGCAACGCCATCTTTTAGGTCGGTTCGCTATTATCTCGCTTCTCTTGGATACCGTTTTTAACGTGTTGTATTTTACTTCATATTGCATAAACCATACAACGCGCAGCCTTAATGAAAATAACTTTCGGTTACGTACTTCTATTTTGCCTCAAATACGCATGTGGTTTCCTTAGAGTTGAATAGCGTGGACGTGTAGATCCATGGCAGCAGTTCACTTGCAGCAAGCAAATACGCGGCCAATTATTTGGCCGGGTGGCAAGTAGTTGAACAGACAGACAGACAGACAGACAGACAGACAGACAGACAGACAGACAGACAGACAGACAGACAGACAGACAGACAGACAGACAGACAGACAGACGGACGGACGGACGGACGGACGGAAGGACGGACGGACGGACGAACAGACAGACAGGCACACAATGAATATTTTTGCCTAAGAAAGACCATAGTCTACAAAACAACACCTTTTCAAACAGAAAAATGACGAACACATATTTCGATATATTAGTACTCCAAAAAACAAACGGCACGTACAAAATTGGAAAGTATGACATGTTTGTGCAATCCAGCCACCCGTAAAAAACGACAGGGCACTTGCAGCGCACCAAGACAAACTCCTTTGGTGCCAACACGCCCGAAGAAGCTGCTACTGACATAGAAGCAGACACTAGGAATATCAACAACTAGTATAAGAAGCATGTGCACACGAAGTCTTAGTTACGTACCCATGCGTTCCAGATCATGAACTGCGTCTGCGGGCCCACCAACGAAACTTCAACGCCGCCGGACATGCTTAAGATACGAGTCAAGGCAGCGAACACATCAACAATATTCGTCCGCGATTTGGATAGCATCCCCCCCCCCTCCACACACACACACATAAATTTAGCAGGACCAAATATAGGATGTGGGCTGTACACTATAGTGGCTTCTTATAAATTCGTCCTCTCGAACAATATTTTATCACCATCAAGACTGAAAACGCCAACCCGAGTATTCTAATCCAGGTACTACCTGTGTAAAAGAAACACTAAATACAGATTGACGAAACAGAAAGGATCCGCTTGAAAGCGACCAAGTCAAACAGCTCGCACTTGGAAACTAAAAACAGGCGCATAAAACGAAAGCCACCAAAGAAGATTGGACTGGTATTCCCTTCGTAAATGAACGTATGCGAGAAGTCGCACAGAAATATGCCGCGTTAAAGTAGAGCGCACAGAAAAATCCACTCATAAGCGCTGTCTTAGCTATATAAAAGAAAAGACGCTCCCTCACTACAAATAAAATATGAACCATTTCACTCTACGTAGGCGGATGATCAGCGAAGCTGTACAGAAACACATGCTGCACATGGTTAGATAATGTACACGTATTTATTTTTCCCATCATTTGCCAATGGTAGGGACTATGGTTTTGGAATCGCTTTATGAAACTTGGAAGGACTTGAGTTTTATCCTACTTGACAAACTTGGGGCTGTCCATTCATGTTAAATTTTATGTATAGGCAGAGGGCGGGAATTCCCCTATCTTTGCAATGTGAATAAACTTTGCCGTGATGATACAGTTGTCTTAGCGGTTTTGTAATTGTTTTGGGGAAAGTTTTCATAATACAATAGTTCCATGCGTTTCCTGCTTATCATTCGTGACACAGTTGGCCATTCCGAAAGGCGTTTTGGCACGCGCAGAACAAAAACACACGAAACCCTAGCCTTCGTCTGTCCGAACTCGAACCACTTATTTATGTTAAGTAGCATGAATGAAAGAAACGCTTGCTCGACGCGTTCGGGGTGCACGACGCTCTCGAGCCCTAGTCCCGAGTTTCTTCTGCGAGAAAAACTCAACATATTCCGGTGTTCCTTGTGAGGGCGAGGTCACCGTCGAAATCATAGGCGCTTTGAAACTTGGTACGTGGCTCCGAAGCTCTGCACAGTCATGAAGAATCCTGGGAGCAAATGCTGCCTAATGAAGCTTCCCTTGCGTTGTGAAGTGCGTTTTTGTTGATGGCACAGAAAAAAAATAGACGGAATAGATTTGCTGTAAAACTGAACGTTACTCAGAGTCTGGTACATGGACTTAACAAAGAATGCCAAGAAAGGGCATAATCTCAAGCCAGTGAAAACTAGTTGCAACTTTGGGACATGCTCAATGGGCAGCTACGTACAGAGAAGTTTGCCGCATCATCGGCTCACTGTTTGGGGAACTGATAAATAAAAACAAAATACATTTCAGGAAGTATATTCAAGCTGTGGAAGAGGACTAGGAAGAGAGCTGTGGAAGAGGACTAGCTGTGGAAGAGGACTAGGACTAGAGAGTTAGACGCCACTTTCAACACCATTCAGGAAACACAATACTGAAATAATGCTTCATTTTTTACAAGGACCAGACAGTGCGGAATTAGGAGAAAAAGAGAATGGCTTCATTCTCTGAGGAGGCACGAATGCCCTGGTGGGGGAGAAAAAGGGAAAGGAGGGATGGAATGATTGAACTGATACCAGGCCAAAGCTTTGCAGTCCGTACGGGGTCGTGAGGTCGGAAATCACTAGAACAGGTAGTGAGCATTTATTAGTTTACAGGTTCCGTACAGAAACAGCTACAGAAGAACACAAGAACGGTTGTGACGTCCAGTTCTAATCGGCTAAACAAAGACAATGTTTGCCTGAACGGACTTTCCAGACATAAAACCATGTTGGTTAGAGTGAATGTAACCAGAAGATCACGATGTATCCCTTTCTCGAAGTGTTTAGAAAATGATGAACACGTGAAATTGGTCTGTATGCGCATTCGTCACGACATTTATGCAGCGGCAAGACAACACCTACCTTGCAGTTGGAAAATGTTGCTGAGGGAGCAAGATATGGTCAGGTAACATACAAGTAAGGTAAGCATGAGAGCATCTAAATAACCTTCACTACAAAACGTATGATGCTGTTGCATTCCCTCAGCTTTTTTATTGATATTTTATATGGTTAATGTCTGTGAGCAAAAAAAAAAAAAAGAAAACCCCTGTAGTGCGAGAGCGCAAAGCGCGAGATTACGAACGCCCTTCTCGAGATATTCGTGTCTCAAAAAATAAAAACTCAATTAAATTTTCTACACTGGTGGATTGGAAAGGCGTCATTTAGTGACTGATGGCATATCTCTCATTTTCGTGCTCACCCAGTAACAAGGCGCACAGTCAGTTTTTTATCTACCAGATAACAGCCATCACGATGGATCGTGCTTTATTTTGCCTACCACTACGAGTGGAGATAATTTCCGCTAAATTCACTGCCCCCCGCTCCCACCCCCCGTGGCCTTCCACCTTATAACACGCCACGCACGATTGGCTCGATCAGTGGTTGTTTAGCTGGCCACGATGGGGCGCGAGGTGCTCGTGTACGGGCTGGAGACTCTACTGCGGGTCACGCTCGCAGGGCACCGTCACGGAATTGTAGTCACGGGGTGAATGCGCTACTCTGACTACGTCCACACAGCAACGAGGCGTGGCGACACATCGCCATTTATCGGTCAGCAGTAAAGGAACGGCCGCATTAAGTGACATTGCATGGTTGTCGCACTCAGGTAGTTGAGAGCAGCGGCCTTGTTGGGGGTGTTGGGGTGTTAGCTCAAACAGTTCGCTGACGTGAGTGCGCAGCGCTAAAAACAAATACGGTAATTGGATTCTGACATATCTCGCTTCGTTCTTAAGCTGGTCGATTTTGTCACGTGGCAGTAGTCGGTTTCACCGTCAAAACTTAAGCATAATCGCTTTAAAACCCAGAGTTTGGTTGCAGGATATACTGTTATTCATGATGCTCTATTGTAAAACGCTGTTACATGGTGTTAGCCTGGAACAGTAGCGCATTCAATGCAATATTGTCGTATTCACAGCTGAAGAATAGCACGCATTGAAGCCTTATGTGAGTGCACGGACTAGCGCATCAGTGTGAGTTTTCTCCGCTAAGGATTTAACTATGGGTGACAATTGTTAGTGCTCTGAGATAAGCGCCTTCCGATCTGCGTCGCTGTAGAACTAGCAAGTAGAATATTTCTGATGCATGATTATTACTCGTCGAGTAACCAAACGGGAACATTGTACTTCTTGTATTTGAATACAGATACGCAAATGGCGAAGTTGAGCTATTTAATCGTCACGATAGGGTAAATGTAGATATTGTTAACAGAACCAACATAAAAGCAAACAAAAATACTATAACCAACTGAATCAGAAAGTGTACCAATTGACTATTTATTGTCAAATCTGGCTATTTAAGCGAAGCTTTCTATGCATCATTCATGGCGTGGGTCGTCAGCTTTAGAGAATGAGAGGGCAAAAGATGATGATGGCTTTCCACAAAGGCACATCAAGCGCCTAAAAAAAAGTTTCTCGTAAAGAAATTGAACCTGGGTCCCTAGCGTCATGGTGTCGACGTTTATCTGATGGCACCATTCCGACACGGTTGAAGCAGTTTGAATTTCGGACTTTGACTCAAGTTGCATAAGAAAAAGCTTCCTCAAAAAATTTAAAAAAAATTTTAAATTTCGAGCGCTAAATTTTTTTTCGCATGGAATTTATAAAGGACAGTCTTTTATGATATTCAAAAGTTAAGAATAGTTACAATAATATTACTGATGCTTGTTATTGACAAAAAATACCCAAAACTTGGCCGTTACGGGGACATTCGTAACTATTGAATGGATTGCAGGAACTGCAAACTTTCTGGCACAAAGGTAGCCATGTACCGTACTGTGCAGGAAATGCAGATCTTGCAGGATGCAGATCTGTGCAGGAAATGCAGGAAATGCAGAACTAGGATCTTTGCCATCTGATAATTTGCAATCAAATTATAGTAATATTGGCAAATAAAAAAGAAATAATATCGCTTTTTCTCTGCATTTCTTGAAATGAATCATTATTATATCAACGCTTACCACCCGTTTTTAAAAATTACAGTTCATTACGACGTCTTGTAATATAGAAACAAGCCTGCGAAGTTTCATTGAATAGGAATGATTCATTTCAAAGTTACAGCTGTTCGCCCAAAAATAACGTGCAAAAAATTACGTTTTGAGAAATACAAGAAGAAAGTTTTTCGATCTGTGTACCAACCAGATAATCTTGCCCTGGGACGTTAAAATTCACCAGGTTTATAGCTAGGGCCCTCCTTATCTACCGCGAGCTTTTTTAGGGCTTTTGTTGCTGCGCGCATTTTCTTTCAAAGATGTTTTGTCTCACCCATTGATTGGCGCTTACTCTTCTTCACTCAGTACTGGTTCCTGGTACAACATGCTACGAGAGTGTGGTGGCCAGGTTCCATGCCCCCTTCCCTCAAAATATATGCTGTACTTCTGTGGCTGTCGTCGAAGCGTCACACAGCATAATATATACCAAAAAGTAGGATGGGCAGGCATATGTGGATGTCTTGGCACACCGAGGCCAGTTGTGCAAAAACAAATGATAGGGTCCACATATCTTTAATTCTATTACCTCGCAGTAAAGGTTCTCGCAGCAGCACTTTGCAACTGTTCTGAAGTTACCAGGCTTTGCAGCACTAACAAATAAATTTACGTTCACACGGTCTTCGGTTGGAGCACTCACTGTCTAGCGATTGTTAAAAAACTTTTGCTTCTGTCGCCTTTTCAGCCTGACTGGATTACCCCTTTTTATTAAAACGTCCAACTTACGCTAGTGGTGTTCCTACTAATAGTACCCATTAAAAGGACGAGCCCGGCAGCATTCACTGCACGAGAATAAGGCACGCGCAAAGTAAACGGACACGCTTGTGGGGTCACGCATCCCCCTTACGGAAATTGAAGGCAATTTTTAGAAAAGGAAAGACTTAAAAATTGTCTTTGAATAATCCTTTACGTATCACACTAAGAGACAACAGGTAACGTTTATTATACGTATCAGTTCGTATACGTGTCAATATACGTATTAATGCGGTATCAGTTTCTGTTACCGCACCACTTTAGTTTCGGTTTCAGAAACATTCACCAGAGGTTAGAAAATTGGCCATAACGTTTGGACTATGACAAAAACATGATTATTTCTGCAGCGCATTTTCAAATGTTTGGGGTTCTCAAAATGTAACAAAGAAAAAATGGTAGTTTATAAAAATAACCACTTTCCAAATTTGGTGACTACCAAGAAAGGAGCTTTGATTTTTGCCGTCCGTCTACGCTAAAAAACTAGACAAAGTGAAAATCGAACAAAAAATATCAAAGGCCTGCCTTGTCGAGCGCCTTCACGCGCAAACAAAAGAATAAAAAATAAACCCAAAACTAAAAAAATGAACTAACGTATTCACAAATCTGTACTTAGTAGTACTGCGTCCTAACGCGGTTAACTCCATGACAAGCAAAGAAAGACTGCAAATGAACTTATAAAATCACGCCTGTCTAGTCCATCCCGCGATTAACTGAAAGGAAGACAAATGGGCGCAGCCTGCACTGGTGGCGCAAGGCTGGAGAAACAGCACAGCTGGCATCCCCTCTCCCTTCGTTGGAGTACCGGCTGTTGCACCTCACATTTATTTTCGAACTTGCCGCTGAAAGCTCTCCATGACTGGAAGCCCAGGATCGGTTCGGCTTTCGCACCGGTCTCAAAGTGGACCGCGTCAGCACGCGCTGGAACCCGCGGGCAAGTCCAAAGCCAACGCCCGCGCACGAACCCAAAGGAAATGCTATGCGCCGGGTATGCGATATGCCGTGCGGTGAACAGTGTTGGTTATGCAACAAACCGGAAACCATTGAACATGTTTTCATTGACTGTTGGGGCGGGGTCTTCATCTCGGATGTACTGCAACGTACGCTGAAAAAAGATCTGGCAATCGATGCCCATGGTATTCGGTATTTGTCCGTTGAACATGATGAAGATGGCGTTCCTCTAGATCTAATAATGTTACTAGGTCTGCACAGTATATGGATATGCCGAATGGCAGTCCGACACTCGGACTTTGATGCGCGCCCAGCAAATGAGTATTTCCGAGAAGCCATATGATCTTTTCTTGAAGTGCAAAAGGCACGCCAATGTGCTCCAGACTGGTTGTCACAAGTGGAGAAGTTAACAAAAGTGAAAATATTTTAGCAGTCAGCACTGTATGCTAGAGTGGAACAGTGATTTGATGTTTTAGTGTAATGGGTTTGTTTTTTTGTGTATTATATTTGTAACAGCGGTGTTTGTCTGAAAAAAAAAAAACGATAGCTCAGTAGCAAAGGTGGCGGTTTTATAACGCGAGGGACCCACGTTCGATTCCCAGCACTGGGAACGTTTTTATTTCTTTCCAATTGCCTGCACATATTATGTCCCCCGCCGCTGCTAATCCCGTACCCCTCGGACCTTTAGAGTGGCGCAGTGCTTCGGTTGCCGGTTTCACGGCGTGAAGGACCCTGGTTTGATTCCCGGGACCTCCCGAACCACATTTTTTTCGTGAGGCTTCGATGTTTTTTGGTGCGACGGACGAAGCTCGGCCCTAAACAGCTTTGCTGTTAAAAAAGAAGACATAAACATGCTCTCCT
This sequence comes from Haemaphysalis longicornis, assembly GCA_013339765.2. Taxonomy (NCBI): domain Eukaryota; kingdom Metazoa; phylum Arthropoda; class Arachnida; order Ixodida; family Ixodidae; genus Haemaphysalis; species Haemaphysalis longicornis. Next base: position 167,427,950 of record CM023450.1, read on the forward strand.
TCAGTGGTACCAAGGAAACGTTTTGTCTGTGAAACAAAGACGCGGCCTAAGAATGCGTAGGCTTTAGTAGACAGTTCTCGGAATTTGCGTAGCTTCTGTTCTTCTAAGCCAAGTTCCATGGTTATACAATATGCTATCGTTTCAGCGCCAACTATATAAGCCGCTTGACGTGATCCAGTGACAAAAGACGGTTTCAGCCCTTGCTGCAATTGACAAGCATCGTCAAAACTGTGAATATTTTCTGCTTTTAACACACCTCACTGCATATCGACATACAGAATAAAAACTAGGACATTTCATTGAAGCATAGGGTATTGCAGTTTTGTACTGTTACAATAGATCTAACGCTATTAGTTGTTTGTAAATGCCACTTTAGCTGAGTCTTACGTTGCTTTTAAGTGAATTTCTACTTTTATACAGACTTTTTGTAACTTGCTTGGACCTAGACCGACTCCTCTAGACCGACTTTTTTGTTCGGTCAGTGGCGCCGAGAAAGTTTCGGTGCTTGCTTTGAGCCTGTTGGCAGTATAGACGTGGCAGTTGAGTTCATTCTAGGCTGAAATTATTTAGCCCTGCTTATAGTTGGTGTAATATTTGTTTTTGTTTATGACGAGAGCCGTCTATCTGAGTAGTCATTCTCTACATCAGTCTAACTGCACGAGAGTGCTTACGCGAGTGTGCCAAGCGTCGTAAAAAAACACTGCCCTCGCATTATCCTCCCTGGCGGTTTGCATACGGTGGCAATGACCTCACGCTGTCAGATGGGCGGGGATAAACTTCGCGTACTACGTGCACGTTTATACTTTACGACGCGTAAATGAACAAACAAAAAGTAGGTACTAACCACAAAACGGCGGGAAATCGTTATTTCGAAGGCTGCGATGGCATAAAAGGACACAGGCGAAGAACGCTGCGTCATTACAGTGTAATTCACACGGAGGCCTCTAAGGGCGCACGGTGTTTCCTCTGCTGCGGTTCATTATAGATAAGCAAAGTCTCCTGTATTCCAACAATGAGTGAAAAAAAAATTGGATTGAATGGTTAAAACTTCACAGTGCAGCCACAAATAAATATTCAGCGAATTCACTTAAAAGGAGTGCGAACCATTTTGTTGCCGTGTATACGTTCCCATCCCAAATGCAAGTGCCTCACGTGAAACACCTCGAACCGAAACAGCTTTCCTGACCATACACTAGAACATATTAAAGCGGATGTTCAAATCTACCAAAAAAACTGTTGCAGCCGTGTAAGTACAATGCATATTGTGTTTATTTGCAGCCAAAACTGGAGGGTCAAAATAAAAACGCCGAAAAGTGACCTACTTACGACAGTTTTCTGCACGACGTTTTAATAGTGAGCCCGTCCACGTAAGGTGTTTGGATTTTACTTGGGTTAACGCCTTCACGAGTCCGTTCAAAAAAAAAAAAAAAACCTGAGAATAAATTACAAAAGGGGAACAGCGCAAACTCAGACAAAACACAACAAGAAGAAGGTGACTAAACACAGCGCTCGTGTTTGTCACCTTCTTCTTCTTGTGTCTTGTCTGAGTTTGCGCTGTTCCCCTTTTGTAATCATGCACCAACTCGCCCAAGCCTTAACCCTTGTTGGAATAAATACTGCCAAGACAGCCGAGTTTAGAAGGTAGCCGTAAATAAAATGTTTGAAGTGAGAAATTTACCGAACGTAATCTTCATAAGTATTTGTCTTTATGTTTTTCGTATTCTGTACTAGGATTTCAGCTGGAAATTCCAGCTCACATGAAGCGCTTACGCTCTAATGACAAGCTTAGGCATCGATGGTCGCCAACTTTTAATTCCCGATACTTTTGGTGGAAGGTTAAAGCTATTTTCTCTAACTTAATCAACCGTTGTCTTCGTGTTCTCCGCCATATAAAATGCCGACTTTCATATGCACTTGCGAATTTCCTTAGGAGTCACTTTAAAGCATGCCAGGTTGCCGCCATGCCAGCAGTCTGGCAACGGTAACAGTTCTCCAATGGATTGCTACTACCACCCTCGCCCCCCAACCCACCTCCTCCCCAGGGCGAAAAAAGTTGCGGCGGCGGAACACACATGCGATGACGATCGGCTGAGCTCAGGCGGAAACTAGAGTCTACCTCGTGAGGATCCCTAAAACGGAGAGCCGAGTGCCGCCCTTGCCCAAATATACGACAACAGCTTGGTACCCGTGTGCTATGGCGGGCGAGATTTCGCTCACGCCCGTGGTACTCCGAAGAAAGCATCACATCACTTGTATATATGATCGCGACATCCTGCGACGGTATAGGTGAAGACGTGCACAATTTTCAGAAGGGCAATCACGTACGCTATGAGATTTACCTCCAACCCAAGGTTTTGTAACGGCAACACAAATAGCTATTCCAGCCAGTTAACTAAGCTGAGGCTTTATTTAGGGTGCTGGATGTCGGCTTCTGCACAAGGCAACGCCACCCCGACAACGCACTAATTCGCGCCCTTGGTATAGAACATTTTTGACGCATCTTTTTTCCTCCCTCATGGCTGCGTTGTTCTAAGCACTGCACCGATTCATATGTCGTCCACACAAGTGCTATAAATTCTGTGATGCCACTTTTCATTTTAGCAGCAGAGCTGTTTAATTAAGCTCTTGGTTGCGCCATCCATACGCAGAAAAAATACCGAGAAAATGCCGAGCGCAAGTACCCACGTGGGGAACTGGCTAGGAATCTACCATATTTACTCAATTCTAAGCACCTTTTTCCGCGAAAGCGATGTCCAAAGGGATGGGGGTGCTTAGATTAGAAAAACCTAAAGCGTCGCCCCCACCTTCACATTTTTTTGCGTCCGTGTCTCGACGAGACGGGTGCATGAAGCATTGTTTTGCTTGGCAAACATTCGAAAAAAAAAGGCACAAGCAGTAAACCCACCCCTTACGTCTCATTCTCAGTCACTCTTACTATTATTCGAGTCTGTTGTGCCGCTTGAGCTGCCGCTCTCAGTATCCCACAGCACGTCGTCGTCTGTTGCGTTAGAGTGGTTTGTATTTGAAAACTTCATAAATGTCTTGGTTACGACGTCAAATTGGGCCCGCTTCCACGCGTTTGAAATCCACCTTGCTCAAAGTTGCTTAGAAGAGGGGTGCTCAGATTCACATGCAAGCATTTTTCCATTTGTTTTTCACCAAAGTAGGGGAAGGTGGTTAGAAACAGGGGGGGGGGGGGGGGGCTCGGAATCGCAAAAATGCGATAATTTGCCCGCTACACAAAAGTGTAAATTAGAAACTACAGTATTTTAATGAAGAAAGAGCACACAATCGAACGCGAGAATTGGTAGAAGATTCGTAGAGGTTGGAAAAAAAAACGAACTTTTCGATTAGGAAAAGAATAAAAGTTAAGGGTAAAAGCTGACGTCCCTCGCTCGGCGTGGCTAGGGCAACCACCTGCGCTCATAAAACTGGGAATCGCCGCGGCGTTGGTGGCAGAACTCCCTCCGACTCTATGCCGCGTACATGGGGGATTGGGCGACCAAATAAAATCCGGGAGGCCGAAGAAGAGGCAAAGGCAGAAAGTTGGGCTAGTTGGTTGTCTGACTGCATTTTACTAGCGAAAAAGAGACGCGGACGAAGAAGTACACCGGACATTCGCTAGCGAGTGTCCTGTGTATTTATTTTTCGTCCGCGTCTTTTTTTCGCTAGTAAAATGCAGAAGAAGAGGCGGCTTATCAGGGAGCACGCTATGCTGGCAGGCGAAAATTCAATCGCCCAGAAAAACAAGCAGAAGAAGAAGTAGTGCAGGCCTTCACCCTTTGTGTTATATTGTCGGGCCGTGCCCGACAACGCAACATTGCCGCAGATGTCCGCTGTTCGAGCACCACCCCGCAAGGGTGTTCGGAGTTAAATTTTGTGGTTTTTCTCACTGCGATGCGCGCGCATTTTTTGTATACATGATTCTAGATCTCTTGAAGGATAAGTGAACTTGGATTGTTGAAGTTTACTTCTCTTTGCACTAGGGCGTGGCACAATGTTCAGCGCGTGCCTCCTGGATCACAGAGCGTTCTCACTGGATTACTGTTCGCTGATAAGGATGATGGTTTTCTCACCGCGTGCGTTTTTATTGCGGTGCATTTTGCGAAAGCGATAATGTCTTTAGTGAAGAAGAGATTTACGTACTTCCATCAGGTAGTGACGACAGTGATTCTACATCAAGGAGTGCTCAAATATCCGGAAAGGAGTTGCGTGCAGAATGCAAGAGAAAGAATAAATATCTTGTGAGTGTTTTTTGCACAGTTTGTGTTCTTCCTCCTGGCGCCAGAAACTGGCAAAATAGTCTCGGACCAGGGGAGTGCCCGTTGAACACTTTGCAGCGGCGGCGGCGGAGGGGGCGCGTACAAATGAAGTATACGATTTCTTCTGCTGAGAGTGCCTGCACACGGATGGCTCTCAGATATATATGGGGCGAGTTTAGCTGTGAGACGAACGCACTGTGAAAGGCTTACCGTCGTGCAAGCTGCTTTGTTTTTTTTAAACGAATATATAGCCGGGGGTTGTCTTGCTCCGTTGGCCGGCGTGCGCCTGCTTTGCGTTTGTAGTTCTTTCTTCTGCTGCCGAATGATTTCTTTCGCCGTCGTCGTCGTGCGCACGTGCGCTCGCGCCTCGTAGTTCTGCCTGCGTCGTCGTCGTCGTCGTCGTATATGCATTTCACGCGGCTATGGAAAGTGTGCGCGTGCGCTCCAACCCTCTGACCCCAAGTCTTGGTTGGCGATCAACGTTGTTCAAGAAGAGTCAGTGGCTGTGTACATGCAGACCAGGCACTCTATGCATGTCTCTCTGCGCTCGCCCACTACCATTCGAGTTGCATTATCTGGCTTACGCGAAAGTGAGATGCTTCTCAAAGACCCTTTGACCGTGCACTTTAGCTCACAAGGCAGTGATTGTGGCTCAGGTGATAACACAAACAGGTGCTGATGAATAAATGATTATCACAGGCTTAACGCACCGCAACACACTCATCGTGCACCCAAATTCGCTGCCTTTGCGGAGGAATTTTTTTTTCTTCCTGTAACTACCCCCCTGTGCCACTATAGTCTTAAGTAGCAAGAGCACGCGTGAATACACAGAAAATGCTGCGAAAATTGGTTACAAACTAAAAACGTCCATCAAATAGGAGAATGCGCTGATGTTTAAGGACAATTTTAGCTTGCATTTAACAATTACATCACATTGGTAATTTACCGGGAATAGTTGAAAAAATTCTCTCGTGCGAAGTTTTTTGCTGTATAACACATTCATCATGTATCATACAAGACAGATACGGTTTTGGTAAGCATAGGAAAACAATTTGCGAACTCATGTGACCAGTAAACTTCAGAAGTACGAGTGTTTTTCATTGCAGGCTGAAAGAGATATAGTAAACTTTATCGTAAGCATAGGAAAACAATTTGCGAACTCATGTAGCCAGTAAACTTCAGAAGTACAAGTCTTTTTCATTGCAGGCTGAAAGAGATATAGTAAACTTTATCTAGCGACTGAACTTCCGAGCCACCACTTTATAATGCTTCCTCAGCGGAGGGGCATGTTCCGGGGTCATCGGTATGTGGTTGGCGTGAGGAGGGGGCACAGAAGTGCTTGGATGCGGCAGCCAGCGGGTGCACATGGTGACCCATAGGTTCTCAGTGGTAGCGGCCCAGCTTGACCAGAAATATTGAATATCACGGAGGGAAGGGTCGGGGGCGAGAAATGCGGGAGACGACGTGGCCCGCCAGTATGGGACAGTGGCAAGGTGATAATGGTTCCTTAGCTGACATCGTGACAATGCATAGGTTGCAGCTTAAAGGACCATGTAAATGATCGTACATTGAATGAGGCTATGTAAAGCACACTATTCAGATGAGAGAAGTATATGCGCTTGCGAGGAGTGGGGAGTCGAGATTTGTGGAAGCGATCACTTTCTTGATAGTTGATGAGGAATGCGGCAGTGAAAATATTCGTAAAAATAATTGCAGTTATTTTTCAAGACATCACCACGTAAACATAGCTGACAAATTTTTGACAGGTTGCTTTGTTCAAGCTAAAGAAGAGCGAAACTATACCGGAAAACAAGAGCCTTATTCTTGACGGTCCATTACATGAGTATATTGTGCCATGTAACCTATTCGTGTTTGCAACCATCACAAATATTAGGTAGTGTCTATCATACCGGCAACCGTGTGACTTACCGTCAGAACTTTCTCACAACCGTGGCCTCTCATAGTCTAAGCACGACGCGCGGAGATTCTATGGGATAAATATTCCCTAAAAAGGCGTATTCGGAGCTGCCCCTGTATGAGATCGACGCACAGGACTTATAGAATGGGTTGAATTACGTTTAATACGGGTTGTGTTCTTTGTCGTCGGGCTTGGTTAGATTAGGTTTGTTGTAGTTGGGCTGGATTTGGGTAGGTTATGACGCGTTCGGTTAGGTTGCGCTGGGTTAGGTGACGTTATGTTATGTTAGGTTACGTTAGGACATAATATTATTCAGCAAATTTTAAGCCAGCCAGCATTTATGGAAACTGCCGTGAGAAGTTACCGGCGGTAGTTCTCACGGCTTCCGTGAGATTAAACGCAGCATAAATATTATTTTTACGTGATTGCACGATGAAGGTAACACGAGCCATGGCAGATTACGAGATGGATTTTAATGGCTGGTAGCTATCCTTCCACGAACCCTGCTGCGTGCCAGCATGTACATCTGGTGCGTAGGTTATTGACCACCAACCTACGAAGTTATGGTGGTGGGCGCCATTTTCCAACTTCGTGTTCTTCACGTGGCAATATTATTTTTGTGGACCAATGTGGTTGCAAAACTTGACCCTTAAGGCCTTAGCAAAGATTTCCACCGAAGGAGTGGTCTTTTAAAGCCGTAGCCTCGGTTCTTAATACAAGAGCAGCGTTACTGCTGTGACATTTGGTGTTCAGTTTGTGTACATTGGCGTCATCCCAATGTTGCTTGAGGTAAAGACTTGTTCTTTGAGAGCTTGGTTTTAGGAAATTGACTTTAAATGCGCTTTGAAATAACCGCATGGCTCAGCCATAACGCAGGTTAACAGATGTCTGGAGATATCAAATGTTGACGGAGCGTACACTTTTCAAAAGAGCCCTGCATGGCTTCTGAATTTCATATATTAAGCTGGCTTTTCTGTGTGTAGCAAATGGTACACATTTTAAAGTGCCGTCCTATTTCATGGATGTTATTTCGGAAAGTCTGTGATGCAAATTTTTACTGTCTTGCGAGTGGCATTAAGCAGCATTTACAGAAGGTTTCGCCAACTCACCTTTTGAATTTCCTCGGACATCGAGGTGAGGTTGCCAGAAGTAGTCTGAAGTTTAACATTGAAAAGTTCTTAGAAACTGCACATCACAAGCCCCCACTGTTAACATTTTCTCGGGCATCGTACTGTGGTGGCGGGCATTATCATTATGATAGAAGTAACAAGCAAAATATTTTTCTTTTTTAGAAATTTATAGTGTTGGTGCTCTTTTGCGTGCTTAGAGGAAGTTACAATAACAAAATGCATATTTTATTGAGAACATCCGTTAATTTCTATAGAAGTCCAATCTATTCAAAGCAGCTAGAGGTATCTTTTAGTTTACGCTCACGCAGATCGATACACTTTTGAGGCACTTTTGGTACTGCTTGTTAGTGTTAAAAATTATAAAATTCTCTGCTATTGATGAACTGTCGCACAGGCGTGGGAAAAGGATTAGTACAGTTTATCTACTTGAGACAACCGAAAATTCCAAACCAAGGCTACATAAGTAAACCACCCACTAACGTCACAACGAACGTCACACAAACGGTTAACACAACGCAGAAACAATTGGAAATTTGAGCGTGTGCTTTGTCTCTTTCCGTGTTCAATCACATCATCGGGAACACGTTGCTCGCACGAGAAGGAAGTCATTAATACTTGTTTTATTTATCGTGCCGCAATCTTAGAAGATCTGCATACTTTGGTTGTGTGTCTAGGTTATTCATTGTTCGTATCCCATGTGCTTGGAGACACCAATATATTTTTTGTACTATATTGCGTACACTCCTAGGCTGGCCGCCAAAAGGCCGCTGGCAGTACTGAACCAAACAGTTAAAAATTGCTTGACTATGCGACATCGCCGCCAGTTCCAATATAAGCGTTATGCATTTGAGATCTCAAATAAAAGCAAGAATTCTGGAGATTTATGTTGCGCATATCTAATATTGTGTGCTTAACTTTTGCAAGTTACGGGTGCAAAGTTGTACATATGAAAATATTTTCTTATGCCGTAGGGCAACATTTCGCAAAAAAAGTAATCCGCTGTAACTCAGTATGCCTTTACGCTCTAACGACCCACAACAACGCATTTTGTTGTCTAAGTCACGCTGTAGATGTTTCGGTTATTACTTTGTCCCCAGTCATTCAATTAAGCCCGTTTCTTTGCGGTTACTGTGAAGGTAAATGCACTTTTGTGCAAGCAAAGTCGCTTCTTCCAGACGATTGTCGGAGGAACGTATGGGAGGAAAATGCGATGATAAGTGAAATTAAATGGTTTTATTTACAAGACGCTGGAGTTGGCCCTGGAGATTTGACAAGATATCAAGGGGCATTCGTCGTGTACAAGCTCCTGTCGTCCTACAGAATAACAAGCCGCTGTCAAAATTCCCCGGTAAAAATTGCACGCACACACACAGACACACACACACACCACCACATATAAACAAAATAATATACCATTTTGTATACAGCTGGTAGGAGAAAAGTGCTAAGCAACTTGGAACATAGTTTATCTCTGGCTTCGCTATATAGGTAGCTCAAGCCACGTCGGGTTATATGGGCATGCATGGTAATAGCTCCAATATCTTAGGCGCGTTTGTGGCACATTCTTGTAACGATCGCCGCCGTCTCTAGACGCAGACACTTAAAAAACGAGAACGGGCATTTGGATCTTATTGTTTGGGATCTTGACCTGAACACGTCTGCTGCAAAGACGCCACATTTTTTGTACCAACGAGTATGTGATGTGTTGAATACTCAGAACCGTTTCATGCGTATTGGAATTACAGCAGAATGTAATGGAGGTACCCGCGGTCTGGCATGTCTGTATGTTTAATTGGCCCGCATGAAGTGGCGTATTACAAATCAGCGAAGGACTGAGGGGCACAGGGTAGGCGTACTCGAGCAACCGGTGAGCGCGGCAATCAAGAAATACTTTTTCTTGGCTTCAGTACAGCAAATGTTGCTTGTCTGCATAATACGTTTTTTGTGGAAGCCAAGAAGCCTTGTGGTTTCTTTTCAAGTAGCATGTTTGATAAGTACTGAGTTTTTAAACATGGACTCCATTATTAACAGCAGAGCTGTTTAGGCCGAGCTTTGTCCGTCACTCGCACCGAAAACCCCCGAAGCCTAAAGGAAAAAATGTGGTCAGGGAGGTCCCGGGAATCGAGACCGGGACCTTGACGCCGTGAAACCGGCAACCTAACCACTGGGCCACCCCAAAGACCCTCGGTGGGTACGGGGTTAGCAGCGGCGGGTAACAATAACATGCGCAGCCAATTGGAGAAAAAAAAAAAACGCTTCCTGGTAGGAATCGAACCTGAGTCCCTCGCGTTAAGTGACCGGAGTCTATCCAAGTGAGGTATGAGCGCATTTGGGGCGCACAGCATTTCCTTTGGGTTTGTTCCGGGGCAGTTGGCTTTGCACTTGGCCGCGAGTTCTAAAACGTGCTAACGCGGTCCACCTTGAGAGAGATGTGAAAGCCTGCGGAAGAAATTATCCGGGTCTGCCAGTCATGGAGAACTTTCAGCGGCAAGTTCGGAAATCCATGTGAGGTGCCAGCAGCCAGGTCTCCGACGAATGGAGAGGGGCCGCCGGCTGTGCTGTTTCACCAGCCTTGCACCACTAGTGCGAGCTGCGCCAATATTTTTGATTTGCTGCCTCCAGGAAGTCTCAATACGCTTGCAAGCGAAGCAATAACATATTTTCACGTACTACCCAGTGGTAATTGTTGAATAAATTCCTGATCAACTCTGCTGTACATCTAGCCGCTTTAATGTCAGCTTCACTGCTGCACACACGTACATTGCTGAGAAGGCTTTTTGGGGGTTCTGTATAAGCAGCATGATGCCAAAGTAGAAAGGCTCTAGGACCTTTAAATAAACACCTTTGAACCATTGTAACCTTTAAAGCACTATTCACTGAACCCATTAAAGATCGGCTTTACTACCATGCGCACATGCTTTGCAGGGAAGGCGCTTGTCACGGGGCACACCAGGTCTGATATGCAAATACGAAGGTCCTAGGGACCTATATACCTCACAAAACCCCATTATATCAAGCGTTACAAATCGAGCCTCTTTAGAGTCGACTTCACGGCTGTACACAAATGCATTGCGCAAAAAAAAAAATTTATGACGCCAAGAAAAGATGTGTTAAAGAGCGTATGGCAGTAGTAAAGCTATATAAAAATATTTCTGTAAAACCCTTTCTATTTATAGGCCTATGGAGTGCTGCTGCACACTAAGCCCGTTTAAAGTCGGCTTTACCACTATGACCATATGCATTGCTAGTAAGACATTTTTAATGTCAATATGAGGAACCTTATAACGGAGTGTGAAGTCCGCGGGAGTTTATTGATAGCGTTTTCGCATGCAGCGAAGGTGGAACACATCAAACATGCATACAGACGTGCGGGTTTCCTTCGTTGTATTCGCTTAGGAATGCTCAGGCAGGTAAAGAAAGTTTCCCACGTGCCGCTCTCAAGATGCTCTGATTTGCGTGCTTGGAAGAGGTGTTTGCGTTAACAAATCATACCCTCATCATAAAGAAGTCCTCGGTACAAAAAACTGGCTTCGGTACAAGTGATACTTCATTAAAAGCGGGTACGATGTTCTGTGTATACAGTGCGATGGGGACAATGGAACACTGACAATAAAGTGCGGTTTAGAATGAATTCATGTTGGTATAACGAGTATATACTATAGAGCGATAATCCACGAAAGAAACGTGGAAGTGTTTATTCACCTTTTTTCAAGTTGAGAAGTGGATGGCTTTTAATTAATTAAACCACTTGTGGTTCTAACGTGCGTCAAAATCTGGATGCACAGAATATTCTCGTTTTTCGCCTGCACGTAAAAAACAGTCAACACAGCTTGGTTGGAAGTCGGCGTACTAGGGGTCAGCAGTTCAATAGATGCGTTTAATTTCGCGGGAAGCTATATAATGCGCTATCGTTACTGGCTCAGGTGGCGTATGAGGAATAGCTTTATTGTCAGAGGGGGCATAAATGCCCTGGTGGGGAAGGAGAGGGACACGGAGGAAGGGAGGGAATAATCGAAAAGATATCCCTGTTCAAGGTTCAGTCACTTGAAATGGTGGATAGCATTTTAAAGTCCACACCGGCGTCACCATTTGGTACATTATTTAGAGATAGCTAAACCGTGGTTTATTGCGATAGCTTGCGGTCGCTAAAACCCCACGCTTCAGTAAGGCACTCAATGTACGCGCGTACGAGTGGGCCTAGCGTAGCCGAATGTCAACATTTTTGGGCTGTCGAATAACAAAATGGCAAACCCTGACGGGGAAGTTTTGTAAAATCAATACCGACTTCTGCTAAGTCGATAACCTCACAGTCATGACTTAGTGGTTGTGGTCGGGGTTCTAGGCGCTAAATGTGACGGCGCAATGCTAAGCCGACTGAGTTCACCGCGAGTACAGAGCTGGAGAAAGTTGACTAGGCAGGCCTCGCAAAACGTACGTTGCGCCATCAAAATGGCGAAAGTGTGGCAAAACTTCTCAAATGAAAAAAAAAAAAAACAATGTTGTTTTCAGTGGCCCCACAGTTTCTACCTGCATGTGGCGCAGTTGAGCTTCACCAGGGTTCGTGGCTGCTCGACTGCAGTTCTCTCACCTTTCCGAAATCTCGCGATTGTCAGCCGCAAAACATAGGGCAACCTCACGACCTTAAGCGCGTTGCACTTGGACAGCGAGTGCTCGTTGGGGGCAGTTGTACTAAAAAGAGCATTTAAGCGGAAAAGGGCGAATCCCGGACCAAGGAAGTGTATTCTAATGTCGCACATTTAGCGCGTGACACTTCCGCGACGTCGGTGCGCAGCTGCGATATGTCGCTCGAATGTAGGTCGGCTCCCGGGAAGCTCCATCCACGTACCACCACGTGGAGAACACATGGGCGTTGACTTGTAAGATGGCTTTCCATTGGGTAAAAAACAGTGCACCGGCCAGCAGGAATGTCTGCGTGACACTTTAAGATTCGCCCTAAATTTCATTGCTCTAACGATATAAGCATGGACGCTGGTGAGGAACTATTTGGGCTCTGTGCCATTGTATAACGACGGCCACCCGTGCAGTTAACGAACAATGATCCCTATTCATGAAACCCGCTATGGTGGCTCAGTGGTTATGGCGTTGTGCTGCTGAGTCCAAGGACGTGGGTTCGACCTCGGCCGAGGCGGCTGCTTTTCAAATGGAGGGGAGAAGCAAAACGCCCGTGTATGGAGGCTTCGGTACATGTCAAAGATCCCCAGGTGGTCAATGTTAATCTGCAGCCCTCCACTGCGATGTCCCTAATTTAAACACCACAATCAAATCATACTTATTTATGAGGTGCAACCGGCCACCAGAAAGCTGGAGCCGACCACCATTCAGAAGAAAATAGCACACACTGGAAGTAAAATTTGGCATAGCCACACAAGCGTGTGTGACAGCCAAACATGCACACTGACTCCTGCGACGAGGTTTTGGCCGCTGAAGCCTAAGAAATAACCTGCTTCGTGTTTCCTTCCGAATGCGCCCGATAAATAGAGCGCATGCGCTTTTCCGTGAGAACGTATACAGCGTCACCTAAAAATGATAGCACTAAACAGTCTTGCAATTATATAAAATTATGACAGCTTTCTGTTTATGAGTCAACATTAACATAAGGTCACGTTCATGTTTCCTCTTTCTGGTATGGTTGCCTCAACGACAGCGGCTGGTCGCTGCTCAATTCGCGAACAGCTTGATCGGGGAGTCTCCTGAATTTCAACGCTTACCATGCGCAGAAAGCATGGCTCAGATTGTGCAAAAAGCTGTCTTCATTGTTGTTGCAGCTTTCCGGAACAGAAAGTGGCCGCTGCTGTACAGAGTAAATAAAAAACACATTTGAGTTCATATGAGATTTGAACCTGGGTTTGTATAGAAGTAGCCGAGTGCGTTTCCAATGTAAAATTTACGTATTCTTTTCTTTATTGCCTGCTGTGACACAAAAACGGTACTAAACTAAAGCACTAAAATAACCCATCAGTGATTTTGCCACCAGAGCGTTTATATAAAAATGTTTTAACAGAAGTTAACTCATCGAATACTGGCCACCACTCAGGCTGTTCCGCCTGAGGACGATACACATACCGTAGATACACAACACTTTCGATGAAATTCTCGCACACAGGTCGCGCAGTCGCATCAGCATGATTCACCGCCATTCTTGTTTTCAATATACTATGGAGGCCTAGAAGCCTGATCATGTCGTATGTATTGGACGCATCCATCATTCTGCACTGGCAGAAAGCGGATTCCGGGGGGCGTGACTATACTCGGTTACAACTCAAGAACGGCACCACCTCATGTAGTGTATCACTCCGCCAAAGCACCGGACCCGTGACGTCAGTGCGCGCGCATTTTGAAAGGGGTTTGCTATGAATGCGTGATATCGTCTGCCTTGTCTCACGCAGTTTGTTTGTCGTCACTGGAGTCGTTTATAGGCATATTAAGTCCAAAAAATCACGGGAATGGCTCACGCCATGTTCAAAATATTCCCAGTAACGCCCTACTTGCGTCGCGCGGAGAAACATCCGGCTACGGTGATAAGGCACAGCGGCAACTTCCGGTGCCGTTCTTAAGTTGTCACCGAGTATAGTAGCTCCATAGGGGAGGGGCGGGGTTGCAGGAAGTCCCAACAGACGGCGAGCGCTAGCCTTTGCGCTTTTTCCCGGTCCGTCTTCTCTTTTAGATTTATGATAAATGACAGGGCTCCTACGGGAGGGGCGTGGTTGCAGAAACTGCCAACAGATGGCGAGCGCTATGCGAACTTGGGAAAATTCAACTGATTTCCTCGTCTGCAGAGGAGTAAATTAAAAAACAACCTCGCTTGCCTTCTTATCCGCATGTTAGAACAAAATCCCCAAATTGATTTTTGGGCGACTGGATGGGCCGCATTTGCAAGCAAAACGAATGAGATATATCAACTGGCTGTGTGGTGATTGACGAATGTGTAAAAACACAGTGTTTTCCCGAAATCCTGCTTGCCTCTATTCGGTGGGTGTCATAGATGAACGTTGTAGAACAGTGTTTAGATACCTGAGTAAGTTACTTATTCCAACAAAAACCAGTTTAATATCTCAAATGGCGTGCGATAAAAAAAATTATTACCTGAAAAACTATTTTACCGCTTTTCACTCTCCCCATAGTAGAATTTTTAAAATTTTAAGCAATATTGACCTCCAGCACCGTAATCACAATGTGCTCACGAACTGTGAAGCAGTTTGAAAGAGCAGGTTGACTAGGCGTGGACATCACCTGTTAGGCCTTTTTGGCTCGTCAGCCATGTCATTTGTAACAAAACAATTTTGAATCTTTAGCGGCGTCGCAGGGCGAAACCCTTAAAAAAAGGTTATCTGAATTTGTATGAGTAACATATGCTAGCAAAAATCAGTTGGATAAATGAATCTGTGAAAGATTTATTTGAGAATCTTAAGGAATACTAATTTTTTCCGGAGTGTTGGTTAGGGCGAAATCCAAGAACTTCTTTTTAGATATTCTTGAGGGCTACATAAATCAGTGAAAAGCGCTTGAAAATGTGACCGGGTGAAGGAGTTATTCACGAATTTATGAAAACACAATTTCGCCATTTTTCTCGATTAGGGGTGCAATTTTCGAAAAACCCACCTTGGTGAGCACCTACTCAATGATGCAGATAAACTCCGGAAATTTTAAGTCTCTAGACCAATAGTGGGTGTCGGGTATCACCGGAATTTCCTGCATGTGACCAAAACAGATGCACACGAGCTGGGCCTGAGTACAGGGAAGGTGTGGCATGTGCCAGTCTGTTGCTGACTGACGTAATCAAAGCCGTAAGACGAACAAATGAAAGCCGAGAAAGGACGCATACAATGGCGTGGCAAAAAAGAAGCCAGTGGGAGTAATTTGCACCAAAAGACAAAGAAGCTTAAATGGAAGAGACAGATGCAAGTAAGATGTAGTAGTAAAGAAGTAGTTAGTAAATATCGTCAGACTGAACCACGTAAGCGTCTTTTATCCACATCTCTGAACCACGCAAGCAGGCGTAAGTGCCCCTAGGTATTTTTTACAGGCAAGTAAAATTTTGGCTCCACCCGCTGTACACTACGTTTAGTTGTTTATGTCGTGGGAAATAAAATGGTTTCAAATTTTAAATAAAGGGGCACGCAGCCAGTCCGTATTTCCGGTTAAACCTTATGCGGAAGAAAATTGGCGCCCTACTGAAGACCGTGGGAGTAACTTCGGTCAGCCTAACGAGCCACTGAAACATGAAAGATAAAAGTGCCGCTTAGTGATAGCGAACATTGGAATAGGGGAAAAGTGCGCGTGGAGCCCATGTACCTCACGTTAGTGGAACTGGACATTAACAGCAGCTGTATGCAAAGTTAAGGCCTCCTCGACAAACGAAACGTACTACTACCGCTACTTTTATTAGTATGTAATGCAGACTGAAAACCGATTTGCCAGCGGTGGAACATATGGATATCTAGACCAATATAGGGAAGCATATAACTCGTTCGGGGGAAGAAAATCCGGCAGCCGGTGACGTATTTGGACAGGGAAAGATATTAGATGTAAGCGTACAGAAGAGACCATTGTTCTGCAGTTGCCGTAAACAGGCTGATGATGACGGTGACGACGACACGTGAATTACTATTGGGTGTGCTTTTAGGTCAGGGTATCTAAAACGTAAGATCAAGGTAACAGGAATTCTCGTTTGTGCTACGCTCATCAGTGCATACGCGGAAAGGTAGGGAATCTGGCGGGCCTTTTCTGCGGACATTTCGGGCGCTACCGCCGGAGTCTCGCTCACTCGCACCGCTGGATTTGTTACAACACCACCAGATGGCACTCACCCCAGCGCATCACGTCCTGTTTGTCACCGCCATGTCAGCCTTTCCAAGGGGCTGCACGCCATTCCCCGTCGGCCCGGTTAAGTGGTCGCTGCCAAGTAGCTCCTACACCGAGCTCATTCTCGCTGACAGTTTGGGCAATGGTCAAGCGTCGGTGTTTTATTGGCCACGCTTTGAATAAGTTCTTCAGCAGGACACCCGCAAATTAGTCGTTCTCGCTCTGGCCCAAGTTCATTGTGCACCAGTGAATACGATGCTCGTTCGCGACCACAGCAAGGACGAGACCATGCCGTAAATGCTGATCGGGGAGTTTAGCTCTGACTTTCAAAAACAGCCTCACCGGTAGTCAGCGAAATTCATGGACGATGTACATGGCCTGAGTCGTCTTAGATGCCACCCTTCCCTCTCATCCCTGCCCAAGTCAAGACCTGGTGAACTGGAACTGAACGCAAGTTCGCCAGGCGGATGGAGGCGGCATTGAATGTTTTAACAGCGGGACTGTTACTGGCCGTAAGTTCGCCGTTGCAGGAAAGAATACCCAGAGGAGCGAGAAAATGGTGAGAGCTCTGGTGAGCGCGATCCTCCCGGCGACCGCGAGTCCCCGGCTCGCACAGTCGCTGTAGCAAAAAACAAACAAAAACAAAAAAAAAGGGTGCGTTTGCGTCAAGCGCTACCACGCGCGTAAAAATTGGCCGCGTATCTGCTCCCTCCATTGCAAATGTTGACGAAAGACAATAGTCGTCTGGCGCTCTTGAAAAGTAAATGCCTCCCTTCTCTTTCCCGCTCACATCTTATGCTGTTCCTCTCCCGTCTTGCTTCTCCCGAGGTAAACACGCTAGAGGGTTGTTCAAGTCAATTTAAGCACCGCGTTCCACTGCTTCAGGTTAGAGCAGTGCACGGGCCGCAATTTCTAGGCCCGGCCCGACCCGGCCCGATAGAGACACGGCCCAGGCCCGGCCCGGGCCCGAGAAATTTATAAAAATTGAGCCCGAGCCCGGCCCGAGCCCACCAGAGTGTTGTTAAATATCATCCCTAGTCCGACAGGATATTAACATGAACTTGAAGAAGTTTGCTGTTAACCTAAAAAGCGTAAGCACAAAGCGAATACGACTACTTTAGATTTAAATTTCCTTTAAACTTGGACCGAACTTTGTACAACTTATCCTCACTTAGAAGCTGTATTTTCGGTAGTCGTGTAACTTCATTTGCCACTTCATTTGCCAGTCTTCGAAATCAAGGCACACCCGAGGATACCTTAAATGATTCCGAGTAAGTGGATTTTTTTATTATTGCAATTCTTCAACAGATATTGCACCTTTCGTTCTTCCATTCCTTGCTGAAATTTGATCAGACGCTACGTCCGGTTTCACCATTTGATTTTTGACTTTTCCTCTAGTTACGCCGTCTAAGGCGCCAAGGGCCTGAATAGGCCTCTTCTTTGGGATAAATAAAGTTACTTCCTCCTTCTCCTCTAGTTACGTTGGCAGCGTGATTTTATCTGCGCTTCTGTTCTTTCTTGCCTTTAGTCATGGCTCTAAAAAAATTCTTGCGCGAAAAAATCATGGGCTCTGCTTAGAAAATTGCTTCTTCAAACTCTGCACACACTGCGAAATCCAGGTCACGTTTGTTCTGTTTGCTTTAGTTTGAAAAGGAGAGAGAAAATACAATCATGTTGTAGTCTGTGGCTGGAGTGCCCTCATTTTCTGACCCGCTCTCTCCCACTAAGCTATGGGACCCAGACGTTTCTTTCATTGATGTGAAGGTTTTCTAAGTGCAATCATCTTTTTCATCTTTTTCGATCTTTTCGATCCCGGCCGCGGCGGCCGCTTTTCTGATGGAGGCGAAAAGCAAAAAACGCCCGTGTGTACGAGATTTCGGCGCACGTTAAAGATCCCCAGGTGGTCAAAATTATTCCGGAGCCCTCCACTACGGCGCGCCTCATCGCCTGCGTTGCGTCGGCGCGTTTAAAACCCTACAATCAATCAATCAATCAATCAAATCTTTTTATCACCTTGTAACGGCGCGGTAGTGAATTAGAACTTCATTTTCTTGTTTTCACTTTACCTTGAAAATATCAACAAGAAAACTTTCTCTTGCCAACAATTCAGAATTTGCGGCACAGGATAGCCGGGCCTCAGGAACTGCCCGGGCCGAATCGGACCGGTACGACCCGAAAAAATTTTGGTTGAAGCCCGAGCCCGGCCCGGGCCCGAGAAAATGCGTGCTACCCGCCCCGAGCCCAGCCCGCGGGCCAGGCCGGGCTCGGGCTTTCGTGCCGGCCCGGGCCTGTGCACTACACTACTTCAGGCAGGGTGCCTTGATGCCAGCGCTGCCGAACGGCAGATACGTGCGTGAATCGAGGCACCCTACTACAACGTCTGAGAATTACGTTGCCCTACTCCACGTGCGTTCCAAGCGGGGCGTGGAACCTACGTAGTGGAACTTCTTGTTACTGTTGCCGTTTGATTTCTTAAAATTCCGCCAGGACCTATAGTGGCGCTGGCGGCAGCAGGCGAAGGAGTGAACTTTTTTTCTGCAGTGGATGTAGTATTGCAGTTGCTATCGTAAAAATCAAGCATTCATGAATTTTTAGTAAAGGAACAGTGCAAATATCACTTTTGTAGTAATTTTTACATCATATTTGCGCAATGATTTTCTCTTGTTTAACAATGTCGACAAGTATGAACATCGCCACCAGGCTTAACCGTTCGGATTTAGCAGTGGGTATATAAATCTAGTGCGTAGACTCTGTTTTACTTTTTTCGGGCGGCTGAAACAAGTGACAGAAGTTTGGATCGTTCTTTTGGGCAGGCAAGACAGAAACGGTGTTGCAAGAGCTACTGAGGATGCCCAAGTCAATGGGTGGTTTTAGCCTGCCTTGCTTGAAAACCATGTGTAGCGTGCTGACGGTGCGCGCAGTGATGGACCTTGCCAGCTCAGACGAGTGCCCAGGGAAGGCGCTGCTACAGTACGTTCTAGGAACTTCCCGCTCATATTTTATGACGTACACATCACCAGTCCTTCTGCTGAGCAGCCACCGCCATTGTATGCTTACAATATAAAAACATTGCGGAATCTCCAGTCGTCCTTACCAAGCCTAAGTTTAGGGAAAGTACGGCAAGCGAAGTGTGCTAAAAATTGGGCAATAACCCAATTAGACAATCAACAGACAGAAGATCACGTGGTGTCCATTGGCATCAGCTGACTTCGGCGGCACTTCCGGCTGATGTTCGGGATTTGGATGGTTGCGTGGCTGGGAAGTTCTCCCGACGTGTGATCGTCTGGCGAGGTTCGGCGTTGTGCGTTCTGGACGGTGTCTGCAATGCGGCCACACTGAAACATTAGAACATTGCTTGTTTCACTGTCGTGTAGCGGCAACGTTTTGGACTGTATTGATTAGGCTGTTCGGACTCACACTTCGAATGAACACACATTCAAATGATGTGTTGGTGAGCTTTCTGATGTGTGCTGGTACTTTTGGTTTGTGGAGAAAAAGGGGGCTGCATGTCTTCAAACCCCATCACAACGGGCAATGTTCCCACTGCTGTGGCGTGTCCGGTCGATTCTCATGAGTCACATGGAGCACGAGTTTGCAGCTCTAGGAAGAAGAAGCTTTCCTTTTGCGCTGGTCTACGCGCTTTATAGGGGTCAGGAGCAACATCTGAGCGTTGCTCTAGTGCCGTATTCAGGTCAGTATAGTTTATGAACTCTTTAGGTTATGCTGGCAAACTCTTGGGGAACTGATTTTGTAGTAGCTTGTTTCCCATCCTATACAATTGTTGTGCAGTGCGTAGAATGACCATGTTGCATGAAAACTGACTGGATAATTCTCTGTTTTAGGGAGCGCTGTTACCATTACTCGCTGCGCCCTGATATGTGGGTTATAATAAATTCCTTTTCCCTGACAGGCATACAGACAGACCAAAAGTTTCGCGTTCAAGTAGCCCAACAAAGACTATCATCTTTAGAACTCCAGAGCTAATGATAAAGATGAAAAGACATCCTGCATTACCCTTGGAGAGGTCACCGCGGCCACCGCATTACCCTTTATGATTGATTGATTGTTTGTATTTTAACGCGCCGACGCAACACAGGCGATGAGGCACGCCGTAGTGGGGGCTCCGGTATAATTTTGACCACCTGGGCATCTTTTAACGTGCGCCGAAATCTTGTACACACGGGCGTTTTTCAGAAAAGCGGCCGCTTTTCCCTGCATAAAAAAGCGGCCGCTGCGGCCTGGAATCGAACCCGCGACCTCGTGCTCAGCAGCGCAACGCCTTAGCCACTAAAAAAGACCCTTTATGGGTAATGGGAGACATGGCTACGAGTGTGCCAATCCTTACCAAGACGACTTGCGGATCCCGCCACCGCTGCCTCGAGTAGATGACAAAGAGCTGGCGGAAGTCTACAATGCTGAGGATGACTTTGCATCCACCACTCGCCGCGAAGAAGACGACGACCTCTTCGATACATATGGCGACGATTACTAGCCCCGAAACTATGAAAATAAGAATGATACTGATACTGAAACTTTACTATGTGTCCGGCATTGCTCACCTACAACATTATCGACATTGAAGTCTTGCTCGTGAGTGCCGAGATTCCTGAAATTTTTTCCTATCGTCTCGTATTTCTCGATCCACTTGCCCTTGCTTCGCTTAACGTCGATTCACACTCATGCGTGGGACCTGAACTGTGATGACGAGAATGAAAGCTTTTGTGTGTCAATGTTTTTTTGGTGTTCAAGATTTTGTAAGGGGTTTTTTAATCATTCTGTAGCTTTCGTATCCCGCGCTTGATAGCCTAGGTATAGAATAGGCACGAAGAATCCCATTTGTTTATTTTTGGGGGCGGGTAGGAAATGAAAAGTAGGATATAAAAAAAATTAGCTTTTGTCGATCCGCTTACCTGTTTTCTTTGCTTATTGGAGACTCCGTCCGAATAGACAGTTCAACTAAGAAGTAACACTAGACCCTCGCAGATACCCTCGTATGGAAACGAAACTAGCAGGCGAACAGCT
The DNA here is from genome assembly GCA_013339765.2 of Haemaphysalis longicornis. Lineage (NCBI taxonomy): Eukaryota > Metazoa > Arthropoda > Arachnida > Ixodida > Ixodidae > Haemaphysalis > Haemaphysalis longicornis. The sequence goes on from CM023450.1 coordinate 167,449,105, forward strand.
CGCGGTGTGTAGGCCGGTTTGAAGCGCTGTACTCATAGGAACAGATATCTGGCGACAGGGTGTTATCTTTTGACTTGCATCGGAAGTTCTTATCGCAGAAATCGGGTTAGGTGTGGGTGAAATCAGGAGCGGCATGCTTTTTTCGAGGATCAGTCGCGGACGCGTGAGGAGCTAAGGCAGCTGGGCTGGAAGTTGGGGAACTGTATTAGCGCGAAATATGAATTTCGCGATACAGAAACGAAACCGAAACTGTCGTAAACTGATCTTGAAAAACAGGCGCGGAAACGAAACGGCGTTGACCAAGAAAAGAAATACACAGGACGACGCGGTTTTCTTGGTCAACGTCTTTTCTGCGCCTATTTTCAAGATGAAAACAGACCTCGCCCAACTTCCCGCCCTGTTGTAGCTTTTCGCTAATGGTCCTGAGGTACGTAGAACTAGAACAACCGTGTGCAAAGGCAATAAAACTGCCTAAAATCATAACTTAGCTTAGCAGGAGGCACTGCTTAACATTATCAGCCGATTTCAGAAATTATTACTGTCAGAGTGGAAACCTGACGATTGAAAATCGTTTGCTGATTCACCGCTCGTGCCCAGTTAACAAAAACCAAACGCTGGTGCAGAGTTATCATGAATGGCGCGCATTTTTCGTTGGTAGCAGTGACGCGCGATGACCACGCCCGTTTTCCACACCCAGGTGATAGAAACGCGAGTAAAAATCACGTTTTTGCTGCAAAAATGAAAATGAATGAAAATGAAAACTGATTTTGAAAGGGCATTTTCTGAGCTAACTTCAAATAGCTTTACTTGTTCCAGCAACGCCTGGAACGCTGGTGAAAAAGGGCTCCGAAGGTGTCGTTCAAATGAACGACGATTTGAATAGGGGCAGTGACAAAGAGTTAGAGTGGCTGCCACTTCGATTTCACTAGAGTCCCACACTGCTGAAACCATGGGACACCGGTTATGATGATGAAGAAAAAATCATTACGCAATAAAAAAAAGTTAGGCTTCTAAATTTTCAACATGAAATGAAAGGCCACCTCGTAATTTATGGCAAAACAGGGCATTCTGCTTTTTTTTGCGCATCAGCTATGCCCTAAAAAAACACAACTTTGGCCAGTAGATGTAAAAGGGCTAACTATGGGCATTAGTACCACGTGTGTATAATATGAACGTATCTTCCTTTTTGGGGGGGCTGTGATGTACCTACACGGTGATTCACAGTGGTTTTAATGTATGTACATGGTGATTCAAAGTTAGTTTTAACGTAATGTATAAAAATACGAAGAAGAAAATTCCATAAAAGTGGGTATTGCTTGCCAGTGCAATACCAACTAAGTGCAAAATAAACGTGGACGAATGATCACGTTCCAGAAACGAGTTGATTGTCTTCGACTGTTTCCAGTACTGTCCGTGGATAGCCACTTCGTCATTCTGATGATGGTCCCCTTGCTGTCATTGTTCCTCGTATACATGCGAGGCCAAAGTGCACTCCTTTCTCTTAAATTTAGTTGTATCGTCGATTCAAGGTCGCTACCTTGTCCAAGATACTAGCTTCCTATAGCCAAGCGTCCCTTCTATTTTACTTTTTTAATGGATAGTTAAGCTGACCCAAGTTTATAAAGATGTTTGTTTAGCAAACCAACTTATCTGCCTTATTCTTCAGCCTCGTGGTACGCACTACTTTTAGAACATTAGTTTAATGATACAGGTAACCTACTGGTGATTATTTAAGCCTGCCCAGTAACCCCGCCTGGCTAATTTTACCCCGAATTTTTTGCTGTTACAACGTGCAATGACAAGCAATCGAACATGTTCATCCACCTATTAGGGCATTTGGACGTGTGTGGTTAAAGAGGGGTTACTGGGCGTACTTTTACTATTGATTTTTGTTTCTTTGTAATATTCGTTAAACCGCTCAGTGGCTAAGGCATTGCGCTGCTGAGCACGAGGTTGCGGGTTTGATTCCCGGCGCCGGCGGCCGCTTTTCTGATGGAGGCGGCGAAAAGCAAAAATGCCCGTGTGTACGAGATTTCGGCGCACGTTAAAGATCCCCATGTGGTCAAAATCAATCCGGAGCCCTCCACTACGGCGTGCCTCATCGCCTGCGTTGCGTCGGCGCGTTAAACCCTACAATCAATCAATCAATATTCGTTAACCATGCGACCGATCTATACACTTCCTGCAGTATTTGTTGCAAGTGTTTTCATACTCACTGAGCAAGACAATGTATCCAGCAAGACCATTCACAATTTACATGTATCCAAGGCTTCCTCCAATCAAACTTATTACATTTATGAACACGCTCTACACAGCATTCATAGAGAACTTCTCGCCTTTATTCTGAAGGGGTATCTGGGCTGTGCAACCCCCTTACATATCCCGGGAGACTGAACACTTCCCCTCCAGCGAAAAAAAAAACAAGCAATTGTTGGGCGTTAGCAGCAAAAAAATGTGTATGTAAAACAGCCTAATAAGGAACTCAGTGGTGAAATTATACAAGAAATCTTTTTTTTGTGCAATGACACTGCTGTAAAACGACCTTATTTATTAAAAAAATCAAACGTTTACACAAACAATTAAGACGAAATGGAAAAACACGCAAGGACATCACCGTTGCCTTGGAGAAACAAAAAGTAAGAAATTAGAGCATATACAATTTTCCGCACACTAACCGTTGGAAAAAGTCCCTAAAAATAGAGCGGAGTAGCTACAGTATTTCTTCACGTACACGCATATAAAGTGCGTGGCAGCGTATCTGTGAACCTCGCTGAACATGACACCGAAAGACGAGTCTTCTGCTGCCTCTGCCACGTAAGGCCTGTCTTCTCTCCTTTTCCCACCTCTCACATTCTTCCCCTCTCTTCTCGCTCCCCCTTTCCCGCAGTAAACAGAATGATGTTCGCTAAGGTCAACTCAAGTTTGCATTTTTCGGTAAGATTTCCGTTCTCAATGCGTATTTTAATGTTCCATGGCAGATACCAAAGATATATTTATTTTAAATTAAAGAACAATGCGAGTACCACTTGTGGATTGATGGTTTACCTCAACTACGAGTAGCGTTTTCTTTTGCTCAACAATTTTGACAAGTATGAAGTATGTTTCCAGGATTATTTGTTTGGAAAGATTTTGCCTACATTAACTTCTGGTTCAAGAATTCCTTAAGCTTTTTGCCTTATGGCCTAAGCGAGTGACTGACGTTCATAGATACATACATACATACATACATACATACATACATACATGCATACATATATACATACATACATGCATACATGCATACATGCACGCATGCAGCATACATACATACATACATACGTACGTACATACAGACAGAAATAGCCAAATTGCCGGACTTAAGCAGCCCGAGAAAGACTACGTCATTAAAAACAGCATTAGTAAGTCTTGTGCCACCTAGAAAATCAGTTCCTTAACGTAGTAAAACAAGTTCGCCGCACACGCGCGAATACCTTTCTGTTGATCATTTTTTATTTATTCGTAGGCCATCTCACAGTTGCGACTTTTTGATGTTGCAGCAGCGCACGATGTTGACGCTCGAGCCTGCTCGGGAAGCACTTGTAATACCTTTGTGGGCCGAAAAAAAGAAACAAAAACGAAGCCGCAGATGCCGCCAGGCACTATTGTCTCTTTGAGTTACCAGATGGCGCTAGCTGTCCAGGAACTCTCAGAAAACGAGAAAATTGTAATATTTAAGCTGTCGACGCCCTCTCCATGCCTTCGTGCTTAAATCAGGTGGCTACTGCCGTGCTCTATTAGCTAAATCTCTATTTTCTGTTCCCTCAATGCTCCCAGAACTGCGGCAGTGTACACTGAATGAAACCCTTTATCGTTATAGAAACGCCATATCACTGGGTTCATTACGCGAAGCGGATTCCATGTTGGACTAGCGGTAGTGTCCGGCTATGCCCGGATAGGTCAATATATTGATGGCCATAACACCTATTAGCTTATTCATTTCTTCTCATAATTAGCTCGCTCTAGTGAGGTACACAATTGGAAATTCCCGACAGGTGTGAATACATGAGCTTTCACTGAAGGAGGGTTATTTATATAACGCATGGAACTCGTGCTAACCGGGAACAATCCCGACAAAAAACTCTACGACGTTGCTGCGCTCAAATGACTACATATACGTGGGGCGTTTTATCCCAGTATGTTTCATGGATAACTATCAGTGACAGTTTTATAGCAAATAACATTGGCTCCTACAGGAGGCGTGTGGCTTCAGGATATGGTGCACGCTGTCCAAACCGATAGCGCCGAGCTATGCGAATTCGGGAAAATTCAACAAAATTGCACGTCGTAAAGTCTGTAATTTAAAAAAAATCCTGCTCGACGTTTTACGTGTTCGTTAGGACCGAAACCTAAAATAGGTTTTTGGACATTTGTGTAGGTACCATTTGTAAGCAAAAAATTGGATATGTAAACGCGCTGACGAGTCATTTACCAAGACACGTAATTAAAACCAAATTCGCGCCGTGTGGTGCCTGTAGGGGAAAATCTTCTCAAACAGCAACCGGTACTTACATTAAGAAAAACACGTGTAATGCGACAAAACGGGAAGTCTGAAAAATGTTTAAACCAAGCCTGTAATTTTCATTCTCGTAGGAACCGGTAAAACACGAAAGTGGTGCCTGCATTATTTGCGGGTCGGCGGGGAAAATCTCAAACAGCTTTTAGAGATTACCTTTCGTGTAAAACCCGAAAACGAACAACCCAAATAAAAGGCGTTATTAGGTTGCTTCTCCGCACCCTGTGTCAACAAATTGCTTCGTTGTAACCCGGATATTGTTTTGTATGGGTTTGTTTATTTATTGTTGTTCGACGCCCGGCTCTGTTATCTGCGACAAAACGGTCTGAAAAATGTTTATCAATTCTCACGCTATCTCACGTGTAATTATAAAAAAGACTGTTTGTCTTAACGATTCCTCTGTAAAGAATAATCCGGTAAAATGCGAAAGTGTAATGTGATCTAAATGTTCTGGATATCGACGGTTCCAGAAACACTCGCGCCGAAAGATAAAAGCCTGCAGAGCAGACGCCGCGGCATGCAGGAAAGTCTCACGCTCGCCTGATTCGCACGTATTTCCGTGAAGGATATGAAGTTAGTGAAATATTGGTGACTGCTGCTTCGCTTTAGTGTTAAATATAAAACCCGCGAAAACGAACAACCCAAAGTATTCTTTGAGTTGTACTAGGGGAGCACAAGGTTGCTTCTCCGCAAGAAGACCCTGTGTGCAAAAACGTGCAAAATTTAGCTGTTAAGGATGATAGAAATGTACTACCCCAAAACTCAAAGCATCTAGAGCCAGGAGTATGACTGCAAATTGATATCACTTTTCGGCCTTTCTGGCGGTGTCGTAGGGCAAAATTTTTAAAATTGTTTTTGTATGTCTGTATAAGTAACATTTATCAGTAAAAACCGCTTCGATATATCAATCGGATCGAGCATATATTGAGAAGCGTGAAAAAATACCCAATTAACAGCAACTTAGACATTCCAATCTTATAAGTTGGATGGGGCGAAACCCTGAAACACCTTTTGTGAGATTTTTGTGTCAACAATGACCTCTTAGAAATGTGAACTGGCGAGAGAGATAATTATGACTGTGCGAGAATTCAATTCCATCATTTTCCTCCCTCAGTCGTGAAAGTTCCGGAAATCCCGCCTCAGTGAGCCCCTATGCATGATAAAGTTGTACTCTGGAAATCTGAAGTTTCTATGCACAGCAGCTTCCACTCGAGGTTGATGAATCAGTCAATCGGGCACTTCTCTTTTATGAACATAGATTAACTGATTGATGACATGAATATAATTCCTTGAGTATCTTTTTCTATACCCAGCCTGTTCCCTCGGTTGTTAGAAATGTAGGTTGTAGCTTATGTGGTTGACTATTTATTACCTGGGTAAGAAATTTGTACATCCTTAGATCAAAGCTTTCAACTGAACCTTGATTTTAGTGTTTTCCTGAGTAGGAGTACACGTGGAGTGCAGATGCAGGTTTTAATATTTATTTAGAAAATAGTACAGGTGCCAGGTGAGCTTAGAGTAATGGCGGTTGCTGACAAACGAAGAAAAGAAACTTGAGGCTAGACAGCAACCCTCTTTACTTATTTCTTATTCAACACATACCTGCAAGCGCCTTAAGGCATTATATGAAGGAGTGATTACAGGTTCGATAAAGAGGAATTTATTCATTGGCAAACGACACTTGTGCATTGAGAGCATATTCCACTCGTGAATTGATCTACCATAAACGAATTGGCGAAGCCTAACAAAATTATCCACGCAAATGTATGATTAAATAACCAATGGCGACCTTTTGATTGAGGAATGAAAAGAGATTCAAAGGGGCGGTTATAAGGTCTGTCAAAAATGTCAAGAAATTCGAGTTCAATTGCTCCTGAAGTGTAACACGGTTTGATGCAGAAGTGATGGCGTCAGGAAAGTAATTCCAATGTGATATGACAGTAGATAAAGCCAGGAATACAATAATTGAATAATAAGAATAATTGTGGAACCTTTTTGTGAATTCAGTTTACCCAATCAGTTAGGCGATTTTTAAATATTCCGTCGTCTGCTCGGGGGCTTTGGGCTCTCTTCGTCCCCTTCAGCGGAATATCCCCTCTCATGTCAAGTACTATATGAACCCTTGCGCCCCATGTTAATCATTGCACTACTTTCTCCGGAATTAACGTTACTTTAGGGCTACCCAGGAGTAGAGCCTCAGCGCTGCTCTCATAATCTCAATCAGTTTGTAGGTGGTGTTGCGCCTTTCGTCTCAGACTATATAGATTTGCACCTCACAACAGCAAGCTTATTCACTGTTGTTACTGATATCCGTATTTTTTTCGCGTTCGTTATGTTGTAGGCATGAATGTCATAACATTGCTTCTGTTCATATCGACAGCTCGGTAATTATATTTGCTCCGTTGATCTTGCCGCTTTCTTTTTCCCGATCTTCGCAGTAGGTTGCTTTGTGTTCTAAGAGAGTTGACCAGTTATCTTTCAGTTCTTACCCTCTACAGCTATTATAGATTCTGTGATTATCCATGTTAGGTTGTCATTTACATTTTTTTAGATATGACTACTGCGTTTCTGGTTAATGATCACGATGTTGTTCTACGACACATTGTATTGTACACTCTTCGATCTCCCTTTCATAGACTGCAAGTTAAGGTTCCATTCAGGCTAGTTTTATTCTTTTCCTCTTCAGATCTACCGGTGTTCTCCTCTCTGTCTTGCGGTCGCAGCTCTTATTCTGGTCCTTAACCATGACATCCTGAAGAATACGAGAGAATATTGATAATAAGTTGACTAAATATTTTGTTTTACCCTTCGGGATCCCTCATTTTACTAAATCTCAATAATTGCGCCCTAAGAACCCGAGGGTACTACATAGAGGCATGTCCATTTCCTATTTCATCGTCATGTGGAAGAATGTACTCATTACGCCAAGGCTGTTTTTTCTTGCTTTGCTGCATCAACTGTATTGTCGGCGCGTAAAAGAAATCTCTGATCTTATTTTAAGCTCCGCAGTATTCATTTTTTTCCGTTCACGGCCACCGGCAACGTCCACTGCTTCTTGAGCGCCCACAAGTTCACAACTCGCAAGTAGCAGACGACGCGCTGCCGCCTGTTGACGCGATGCTCGCGAGATCTGCACTCCCCGTGCCCCCACAATGCGCATGCGCGCTGTTTCCGCGAGACGCCGTTGGATGCTCGCGCCACGCGTTCCCGTGTTCCCCCTAAGTATGACCGCCTTGGTACACAAAGCCACTCAGCGAGACCATAAATGAAATACACGGTTCGGCAACGTAAACTTTGCTTTGAATTCATTCATACCTGTTCAAGAATCCATACAACAAAAATTTTCAGTATTTTTTAAAGCGGTAATAAAATGGGGCAACTCGGCTGCGCGACGTAAAACCAACTAACCGAGAATTGGTGCCATTTATAAAAAGCGCGCGCCAAACAGCCCGTGCGGTCGACTTCTCAGATGCCGCACTAGATGGCAGCTCGACGTCGTGCAATGCTTGAATACTTTGCACAGGGTGGCCCGGCCGTTTTGTCTCTCTTGAATACCGCAATGCCGCTGAAAAGAAAGTGCAATAGATTGCGCAGCAGATTTTCACGGGGACGAAATGAAGATGCTGGTGTCTCAATCAGCGCCCCTCCTCAAAGCTGCGATGGAACCTAGAAGGGCATCTTTGAAGTCTCGTGTTATCCAAACTTGAAAAATTTTGTCGTGTCCGTCGATTCAACTGCCCTGCCAAGAAACAGTAGAAGAGCGCTTGAACGCGAAGTAAAAAACGAAAAACACCGTTTAAAACAACAAACTGCTGCGTGGCTGATGCATGGACTCATTATTCAGTGCAAATGATACCTAAGGCTTATGTTAGGCGAAATAAATAGTCATATCTGTGAGTACCAGCATTCTCTGCAGAATACAAGGATACACGCGTCATTGGTTTTTTAAGGGAAGCTTTATTAGGTTCTTGCAGTTGGCTGGAGCTGCTGCTGCTGCTGATTTCTGGCGCGGTGCGCGGCTGGGTTTTGTCTGCACCATATAACGCTACCTGGTCTATGCATATCGCACCAGCGGGGCCCGGATTTCAACTCGCGGAGGGGGCGCCTGGTGATGTTACACGCAATAACGCTGGCTTCCTCTGATTGTGCCAGAGGGTCCGCCAGGTGACTGACTGGTGGGAGTTAGGGAAGCCGCAGTTTATGCGTGTCTCATGATGTCTGCGCTTAGAGCTGGGGGAGTCTTCGCCAGGTAGGCTGAGACGCCAAAGGTTTGTACTCAAGCCTCGTATGTTTGGACGCACTCGCAATGGCTCACCGTCGTGAAAAAGGAGAAACTACTCCAAGCAAAAGAACGCTCTCAAAAATGTCTCCCGCCAACCAATTCATTTCAACCAAATATGTCACCATAAAAGCTTCCCGTCACGCTGATTTTGACATGCGTGAAACACGGCCCCTTTTGAGAGCAAAAAAAAAAAAAAGAAAAACAGGGCCCCTTTTTTAGAGTAACATGGTTGGAACGCGAAGCTTTCTTCCATGCAATTTGAGTGAGAGTCAAAGCCTAAACTCTCAATGGCGTGTCGGAATGGCGAAATCGGGTAGACGTCGGCTTCATAACGCGCGGGATGCAGGAGCCTTTGCGACCAGGGGTAGTTTTATTTTTTTGTTTTGAGGCGACTGATGCGCTTTGTGAAGGCCCATCATCCTCATGTTGCCTCTTATTGTGTAATGTTGGCTTTCCTGCAGTGCGTTTTTCCGTGCGGTCGCCAGAAGTGAAGCAATAAAAGCTTCGCTTTAAAACAATGTGTTACCAATCCTACAATTCCAATTATTACAAGCATATTTGTATTAGTTGGAATAGTGAAACACGCTACTCCTAGGTTGCTCTATGTCCCCCCCCATTTCTGCTCTCTTTTTCTCTAAAATAAGTGAGTCAGTGATTTTGATTGATTGATTGATGATTGATTGATTGATTGATTGATTGATTGATTGTAGGGTTGAAAGCGCTGACGCTACACAGGCGATGAGGCCGGGCTAGAGCGGTGGACGCCGCCGCTGTAGCCCGGACGTGCGTCGGCAGAAAGAAAACGGCGAGGAGCGTCATTCGAAGGGTGAGACAGCGGTACCTAGCCATCCTGATGTGCTAGCTCGGGGCTACATCACCGCGCGACACAAGCGCGGACACCGAAACAATTCCGCATGTGAGCTTAGTGATTCCCATTTATACCGATTTAAAGTAGCTAGTTTAGTAAGTTCGAGAATTGAGAAAAGCTGAGGGAACTCTTATAATCGCTATTTATCAGAACCAGTTGCTCCTTTCGCCTTTTGTAATACCTGTTAAAACACAACCGAATTGGTGTTCACAAAATTTAGAAAACGGAGTCCCATTCGTGGCACACAGTGCGCAAAAGGTAGTGTTCGTTTAGCGCCCAGATGTCTGTATGTGGTCTCTACATTTGGTTCGCTACATTCGTGCCCTGCAAAACAATCGTGAACGCATCTTTGCCGTACAACCACTTAATTCCGTGAGGTGCTGTCGAACAATTTAATCAAGCTGTGCGAATGAAGCGCGCAACGGACGCGAAGCTGCGCCGAAACAGTCCAAAAACAACCGTCGCTAAAGCAGACGACACAGCCCGGGCGCGCCGATGCTCCCGCCGGCGTGAGTGCGAGGGAACGCTGGGTTCATTCGCCGCGCCATCTAGACTGTGCTCCGTGAATGAAAACAGGCTTTTCCTCCGCAGCCACGTTGGGAATTTCTTGTCCCGCACGCCAGGAAAGAACCGTTGGTTGGTACAGGTAGAAACCTTTGCTTTAATACTACGTGGTTGTAGAATCGTCAGTGAAGTCAAACTTAGTATGATGTGTTTTAGAATGGTTGTTAAAGAACACGAGCTACAGCTGGTTGTCTTCTGGGAGCATACTCCTCTGTAGAAACTCATCATGCATTGACAGCGCACTGGATGTTGAGTCGTTTGCGACTCCACTGTGAACTAATAGAATGAAGTGACTGATATTAAGCAAGCTTTGGAGATGTCTTATCAGTCGGACATGGTATAACATTTTCTAGGTTATTGCCACTAGGACGTTATTTACATTTTTTTGTGTGTAAAGTTGGCTTAGCCGCAATGCGAATCGTGCTAACGAAAAATGACAACCTGGGATAGTACTGACAAAGTGCCAATACCAGCTTCGCTTCCATCGTTGATGTCAAGGGCCTTAATGTGTAAGCTTATTGCGGCGCCGTCACCACGGCTTTTTAAAAGTCAGCACCTAAGCAAGTCTATGGGAGACCATGAAACAGATGGAGCTGGCGACATGGTGAGCACGTGGGCGAGACGGTTAACAATCACGTAACCTGCATACGATACCTGCATACCGATGAACTCACGGATGAGCTTAGTGGCTCTACAAATGTAGCGATCTAGAAGCCTCACTTAAAATGGGCACTCCCGGGTGTCGGCGCTCCTCCTCGTCAGCAAGGGCATCGAAATGACCAGAGACGTGTGTTATGCAAGAACTACGCCCCAGCAAACGTTTCAATACCACGACTATTATAGCCTTAAACGAGGCTAGCGCACAAAAATACGAGTACAATTCTCTCGTAACCTTTTCCCAAGAAATGTGAAGCAGATATACGCACAATCCTGTAAGAATTATTTGGCATGCGCATGCTTTCAGCAGCAGCTTTTTATCACCAAAGTGTTTTATTCCGGGAACCACCAAGATCTGACCGATCGTCATATCCGTCACAGAAATGACATCTCCAGAAAAATTTCTATCAAAGCGCGGCTGTGCCAGGATTCGAGCCGGGATCGCCATCGCCGCAACTGGACGTGCCTGGCGCTTTACCAACTGCGCCACGAGCTGAAGCGCGGGTGGTCGTATGAATACGCCATATATCCTTCTGCAACATCGTCCATTTAAACGGTGCTGCCAACTAGGAGAGGTGAAGCGAAGTAATGCATCACGATGCTAATGAGCGCCGACAGTTGGCGCCACCTGAGCTCGTCGCAACGCAACCGTCTGCCGTACACTCCACGGAGCAGGAACGCAGTGGTAGTGGTCGCACATTTGTCCAAAGCGACGCGCCAGCAGGTCTCTTGCCAACCACACCTACAAGACAGCCCCGAAAATCATGCTCTTTCGCTGCAGCGGACCGTGAGTTCACCAAACGATTCGCTGGCAACCCGTTCGGTTTCGTTCGCATGGTTTGCGAGCACGTGTGGTTTCATTCGGGTTTACGTAGTGCCACGGCGCGTGCAATCCAGTGTGTAATGTTGATGCGTCTGACGGTGTCATGCCAACGAAATATAAATAGCGATGTGCAAGTTCATGTCGATGCAGAATAAACATTCAACTGATCCTGTAAATGCCCATTTCACTTTCGTGTTTTACCGATTCCTATGAAGGAGTTATCAACCACATTTTTAAATTTCGTTTTATCCTCACTTGAGGATGGCATCAAGCTGAGGGGGCTTTATTAAAATGCTTCAATATTTTTTTTTCAATCAAAACAACCTTGTAGCGGAGCACGTAAGGTACCCGCATTGCACGGCGACACAGCCACATAATGACCGTTACATTTTAACAAGTGACGATCCTGCATGGATCGTCAGGACGGAGATCCCCACACGGTCTAGTTGTACTCTTGATTCACAAAATAAGCTTCATTCTCCCTGGTGCCGAGGTTACCTGCCGGGTCCCCAAACAAGTGGGTAGAAATATTTATAGTGTCGGTGACAGATTGTGACCTTGGTAAATGGTCTTCGGGTAAATTTTCGGGCTCACCAGTACTGCTGCGATGGCTAGCGGTAGTTTTTGGTATAAGCGTGTGGTGTGCAGTCCGTTCAAACTTGCGTTTGAAATTGTCTATTGGCATCCGAGCTCCACCGAAAGGAGGTGCAGTTTCCCCATCCTCAGTCTCCAATCCTCGGAGATGCGGCGGGATCGCTGTTGTCACCGTGGTGGTTGTCGTCTCCTGGACTTCGTCGTTTTCCTCCATGTCAGCTGGGGAAAGGTTCCGAACAGAAATTACGGCACCCACGACGCAAGCGGCTACTATTAGCGTAGAAACCACTCCAACGGCCAAAGAAATTAGTGATAGCAGTCCCATATCTTCGTGCAGGCGGTTCCCATCTGGGCGATTGCTCAGGGTAGCCGTGGCCTCTTTCCTGTCGTGGTTCATAATTGTTGTAGCGCAGTCCCTTAAATGGGTTAAAAATGAGCGATGCCTGCGAATGACTGCGGCGTGATGGAGTAGTGGGCGCTGGGTTGGTCGCTTGGCACGTGAGTCCGAGACACACAGGCGAGGTATTGGGGATGCGCTGTTCCCAGTCTTGGAGCTGAGAAGCTGGACCATGGCTGCTTCGAGTCCCTGCGCATCATGATCTGTCGTCTTCTTCTTCACATCGTGCACATTCACATGCGACCGCAACGATGACACTCGGTCATCAAACAGTTCAGTGGAACTCTGGAACAGATTTTGACAAGGACTATAGCGTTAACTGTGCTCTCATAAAAAAAACGTTAACTGAAGAGTAAAATGGAGATGTGCGAAAGCGCGGAAAAAAATTGAGTGGGGTACCACCAGTACAATTACCCCGTAACCTTCCCCAAAAAATGTGAAGCGGATATAAGCTAAATTTTGTATATTAGCAGTAATATTTATATAAAGCAGGCATGAAGACCACATAAATTGAAGAAGTAACAATGTCACTGTTAAGCCGCCCAAGCGGGTTAAGGCATAGCCATGCGGCTGACACCATTTCTAAGGACATTTTTCACTCGTAAATGGTAGGGTGCCTCTGAAACAACTGGTACATCCCTTCTAAAGCGTCACAGTACATTTACATATCACTGCTGGTGTGGTAGGTGGTTCAAATTGAGGTATGGCGGCATGCAACGGAACTGCATCAACGACATCTCGCAGTGTGCACACAAGTCCAAGCGGGCATTGGAAGGAAAAAATTCCGGGACCTAAGCACTCCTCATGATGCAGTTAATTGGATAGGAGTAGGGATTAATTGGGCAGCACATATGCATGTACTGTGTACGGAACCCTGTTTCACAGCATTTGTGGAAGTAGATAACGCATAGTTGATCACTTTATACAACCCATTAATGAATCTCACAGAATGGCTGTCGGGTGGAAGAGAGCGCTTTCATTCCATCCTAGATAATGATAGGGTTATTGTTGAAAAAAAAAAAAACATTAGTTTTTGAGCCAACGTTTCCAGCGTTTCGCTTGCGTCACCTCTACCACCACCACCACCACCATCACTATCATCATCATAATCATTTGCTACGCTTTATTTCTCGTTCGGTTATTATGATTAGGCGATTGGCCAATCGGCAATGTAGCCTCAAATGTATGCTGCGGTGGCGGTGGTGATGATGTTTGTTAACGTGTGGATCTTAGCCTTGCGTGATATGCGGGCAATTGCTCCCCCGACCTTCTTGCCGCTATGCCGAGGAAATCACCAGGGGTCACTGAGGCGTGTGTCACTTAAAACCCGAGGGTCAGGTGCAAAATCTCTCTCCTGGGTATCTAATGTCCCATAAAAAAATATATCATCCAGAGTCATGCGGAGCGGCTCTCCTTCGAAGTTCCTTAAACAAAGCTAACCTCTCCGTCGCATGCTTTCGGCAGTCTATAAGAAAATGTCCGACATCACCTGTTGTTGAAGGGAGTGACATTAGCTGTCAAGTAGGTAGAACACCGGCAGTACCGGCGCGGTGCATTGGCTTAATTACACGTGGTTACAGGCCGCAAGTCGATTTGAAAATACCGCGTCACCGTTGTTAATCGTGAAAAGAACGCATAGAATTCTCCTCAGGACATGTTTTTAGAATAACAAATATCAAAGAAACCTTGAAACGGCCGGATTTTAGAACGAATATAGAACACGTTTTTAAGACGAAGACCACAACGTATTCGCTGGGATCGTCTTAAGCCTGCTAGAATGGTCGAGCTGCTGTGGTACGGATGTTGCGTGCCCCTCTTGTACTACGGATCACCGTGGTCTGAGTCTCACTGAGCGCAGAACAACTAAACAAATTTTCTTTCTCACTTGATTAGTTACTTTGTGTATCCGAAAATTTCTCAGAAATGTGGCGTTAGTTCGAGCATTTGTTGACGTGTATTTTTATTTTTGAGCTAACACCCATTTTGTGTGCTGTTGCTCGCCGATTTTGTGTGGCATTTTTCGGCGATTTATTGCACTATGGATGCCGAATTTTCTACCTTACGAGCGCCTGTATGCGAAAACAGTCGAAGTCACATTAGGACAACCAGCGACGACAACAAATAATAAACTTGGAAAGTAACCGGTCGCAAGGTGGAACGCCGAAGCTGGAGCACCATTACTTCTCAAAGACTGCTGGGCTTCTGTGCTCGTGTTCGTCAAGTCAGGGGTCAGAAACCTTCTGCCCGCGGGGCAGGGTTATGCGGCCCCCAACACGTCTTCAGAACCCCCCTCCGCTGTCACTTCATATCTGAAGGCCGACCCGCCAGTTTTTGACCTCATATGGGTTTGGACGGGAGATGACAAGAATAGAGAAGTTGGTAATTGGTATTGTACCCCGTCATTACACTTAGCCAGATTATCGTTAATTAGTGTCAAATATTATTGTCAATTCGCTGATTTTTTTCCCCCTTGCAACCCGATTTGTTTTCGGCCCTTCATCATGCTCGCCTTCATGCAACTCGGCCCTCCACTTCAAAAGGTTGCCGGCCCCGCTCTAAGTAATTGTCCTCTTCAGAGTTGTGGTATCACGATCCCGATGCCCATTCCACTTCTAATGCTCTAAGAGAGCGTGATCATTCGCGAGCGTTTACTGAAATGGGTGGCGACGATGAAGCTCACTTTGCAGCGGCCGATAGCAGCAAAAATCCCGGGCCATCTCTACTAACGTGAAATCTGGGGAGGGGTGAAGCAAGCAGTGTATAAGTGTATTTTTGACGCCTTGGTGTTTTTGCCCACGGAGGTGAAACCGTTGGGATAGAGGTTTAGAGATTTTCTGCAAAAGTCTCGTGTCTTTGAAGCACGAACCGTTCTAGCGCCAGGGGTAAATGTGTTTTTTCAGACCGTGTTACGAAGGGTTCCAGCGTGAGGCATAAACGAGTGTGCCGGTGTTTTAGTACAGTGACTACATGAGATGACGCTTACGACGACGACATGAGACGCCAACGCCGAACCCCTAGGGGGCTTCTCCGCTAAAAGCAACAACCAACTCCTTCTTATTCTGCTGCAGACTCCGGTAACCAACGAGTGGACCCATGGTGAGGTGTATGATCACGATTATTCTGATACTTTGCTGCCTAGGGAGAATTGCACATAATTGTGATGACAGTGCGTTGTAGTGACGTACACGCATGTTGTCACACCTATCCTGAAGACGGACATGTCCTTACTGTGTAGTCCTTAAACATTGCGTCTTATGTGCAATTAGTGAACGGTTAATTCTACGGTTTTGCACTTCATCTAAAAAAAAGCGGGATTGGCCTGCTTGTTAGTGAGGGGACGGTTCACTATAATTATTATAATTATTAAAGACGGGTATTCTGCCGAATCCTCGGCATCCCACAATTTCCTGCTCAATTTTGTGGCAATGCTATAGGTGCGCGATGTAATTCTCGTGGAATGACAAGCAAGGGCCCATTGCATTAAAGTGCTAGGGCTGAAACGCTTGAGAGTCCGAGTTAAATCAAGGTTGGAAGTGTCTATGGAGTGAGGGTTAATGGGCGTCGTCAGACCTGGTAGGCACAGAAAAATGTAAGTAATGAGTGAACTTGGTGCTGAACCAAGTGAAGTGATGCAGATCAGCTTTAGTGCACTAGTGGCGCTGTGGGCCGCGCGGTGCGGTGGAATGCGAGTATCATTTGCGTAGGCTTTCGAAGTGTGTACCTACCCTTATGAGCTAAGTACTTGCAATGAATACCACAGCAGGCCTTGGGAGTTAGGCAGATAAGCGAGGGAGTGAGGTGGAGTGAAGGTTTTGCAGCGTAGCTTTTAAACTTTTCAATGCGAAAGCACTGAGTGCCCCGGCGTAGAGTTTGTCGTTGTCCGGTTGTTGTGAGTGGCAAAGGAAAAGTTATCATTGTAGTTATTCTTTAATTGGGAAACATACTCACTTGAGGGATTGACCGGAAGTAGGGAAGTTTAAGGGGCTGGTGTGGACGCTTCATAAAACTATGATCTTAAACGTAAATTTACGAAATAGTGCGTGCCGCGTGATACCCTAGCGGGATGGGACGTGAGTGGAGCACGCGCCAACCAGCGGGGAAGCGTAATTCCAAACGCTTCGCTGCACAGAGCTCCCACGTGACATGTCTGTCCGCGCGATGCTGAGGAGCAATGAAACGTGATCATTGGCTGCAACCCAAAGCTAAAGCGACGGAATACCAAATCACCATTATTAACAAAAAACAACGCGTACATTTGATTTTAGCAAAAGGATGAAATTAAGAAAAATTTAAGCAATGAAAAAAAAACCTAGAGATAAACGTGATGGGGCTCGAACCCAAACCGTGAGCGCCAGTTCTCAGTACTCTAAATCGAGGCCACAGATCCCAAACGGCGGGCTCGTTTTAGCAGGTGCTCAAAAGAATGACGCAAGCAGTGACGTCACACATGTCACGTGGGGGCTCTGTGACGGAGCACTTGGAAACACGCATCCGGGATGAACTTTGTTTTGGGAACGCTGCGGCGCGCGCCAGTCTGATTGATTCAGTAGTTCACAAAATGAGACGGTGAAACGAAAGCGAAGAAAGAGATGCACACACGGTTCAGCAGCAAAGGAATCTGTTGAAACTATTCGAGCCGAAAGACGACGAAGCGAAATGGACGAAAGAGGCGCAATTACGATGTAGCACTAAAGAAACCTTCGATAACCATCACCGCACTTTCGCCTTCAAAGCACGTCAGCACACGTAAGAGACCGGAGAAAATTTTACAGCAAAACGCATACCTCTACCCCCCAACGGTTTCATCGCCGTGGGCAAAAACGATCTCCGTGGGCAAAAACACAGAGGCGCCAAGGCCTAAAACGGAAACCGCATGCGCCAGGCGAATCAGGCACGCACCATAGAGCTCAGAATTCGTTTAAAAAACCAGAAAACAAGCATCGAAACCGCATTATGGATGATAAGCCGCCTGTGAACAATTGGATCCCTTCGCAGGTGTTCCTGGTAAAGATTATGTTATGCAGATTATCTTTGAAGGCTAGGCAGGACTAGTGTCACTAAATATAAACAATTCTTGCTCATGACGGCGAGCGCACGCGTCAGGCTAGGCAGGACCCAGCATTTGCCGCCAGAGAAGCCGACACGCTTTTGCTGCTGAAATGCTGTTACACGCGCTATCTTTGATTTCGCATTCGGAACGACGTCAGTCGCGCCACGGCCTCCGCGATCGGCTGCCGGCGGCGCGCAATTGCAACGGGGCGCGCGCAGCCGATCACGGAGGCGTGGTCGCGCGCAGCCGCAGGGCAGTATGACAATTTAAGCCTACCAGAGTTGACCGACTAAAACGCGTAAACAACAAAGGCGGCGCCCATGAACCGTTGCAGTGTAAAGAAATGTCACGTAATGTGAACTGATCCATGGTAATGGCGGCGAGACGGAATAATAGGAAAAAAGAGTGCCGATAATATGTACCCTTATGTAGTGACACTAGCCGAACGCAACCGACAAGCCCGCCGAGAAGACGAGAAACATTTCATACACTCCTTCATCACCATTTGAAGTGGTTTACAACAGCGTTGCTGGACATCCACTTTCGCAGGGCGGGATGGCGACCAATTTTTTTTAAGGGGCATTGGGACCCCTGGCAAAGATGACGCCTGGAATGCAGGCAAGGGTGCTGGGAAAACAGCAAAGATGTATGGACGGAAAACTCGTTTTATTCTACATGAGCTGCCCTATCATCAAGTAAAGAGGCCTTCTATGACCGGAATCTAGTCAGTGCGAGTGTGCGAGCCCTTCCGGTGGAATATAACTTAATAAGGTACAAGACTGTGTCTAGTGTGCCGTCAGACGGTGCTATAAGCAATCTGCTAAAGGGATGTTCACCAGATTCTCGAAAAAAAGTGGTTCATTCCTCCGAAAGTGACATGTGCAGCGAAATCTGCAGCTGAGCATGATTTGCGGGTCGGAGGCTGTCTTGTGGGTGTGCTTGGCGAGCGACTTCCTGCTGGCGGGTAGCTTCGGCAAAGGCGTGCTGGCGTCATTTCCGCGACGAATATGACGTCAGTGAAATCTTGGTGCATCCCGGCATAAAACACTTTCGTGTTAAAATATAAAACCCGAAAACGAAAAACCCGACGCATAACGTAGTCTTTAGTACTAAAGCTTGTTTCCCCGCAAGAAGGCCCTGTGTGCAGGGGTGCATGCTTTACAGGCCGCTTGCGTCGTTGTACTGGCGTCCCTTCCGTGACGGATACGACGTAACTGATATCTTCGTAAATCCCAGGAATAAAACACTTTCGTGTAAAAATGTCCCATCTAGAACTACGTTGCTCTCCCGGGCGTAACGTAAGCCAACCTTACATAATCTAGCGAACCGAAAGCAAGTTATATCAAAACACCTAAAACTAACCGAAGCTATAAAATTATACCGGCAACCAAGGACACACATAAAAAACAAAAACAAAGCAAGCAACAGTTAGCACTCGCACAACCCTTCACTAGCGGGAATTAGGACCTCTACACCACACCGGCAAATGTGCGCCGTGTGCGAGCTAGTCCTAAAAGGTTTCGAGAAATGTTCAACGGACTCGTCGTCATAGCTGGGATGACACAGGGTCGATTGTGTCGAGTGATACGTGGTAAGGTAACTGCTCAACCGCGGTGTATGGCAAGGAAGGGTGGAAGTCTGTTGTGTTGCGCTTTCTTTATTTGAGTAGTCTACAGATAATAAAGAGAATGAACGAAGCCTTCGTGATGTCATGTGGACTTCCACTCCCGCCATTTTATGTCGCAGCCTTTCATCCCCTGCCCGGATAATTTTAAATAAACGTGGCGTCTCTCCCGTGTTTCTCCAGTTTTTTCTATTCTATGTTCTTTATTTGCTTTATCTATACTGCAAACTTCATTTCCTTTTAGCACCTTTATTTATGCCCATTTTCTACATCAAACCCTCAAAGACGACATTACATACAAATTTATTGCAGTACCACAGGTAAATTCAGTCGGCATGGATGCGTTTTCACTTGTGTCCGGACATTGTTTCATGTTTCATCGTCCACAGCTTTGTAGGTGTTATGATTTCCGCCTCCTGCACTTTATATTTCCCGTTTTTTTCTTTTGCTGTTTCTTTGTTCATTTCTATGGTCTTCTCTAGATTTATGCTTTCTCTGTTACTTTTTTTCGTGGTTTAATTTCGTGCCTCTTTGTGTTTCCGTCCTGATATTGTTTTCCTTCATCTCTGTTATTTGTTATAAAGCACATCCGCGATGGTCATTAAGCCTAAGTGGGTGTGAAGTACATCCTCTGGCACAACCACCACTGCCAGCTTACATCGATGCTGACGTACGTGATTAATAGGGGCTTGTATGGCTTCACCAGCAACAACCACTACGTCCGTTAAGCGACAACGGAAGCACGGAGAGAGAATGTTAATGCCGGCCATGGTTCCCTTGACGCTGACAACTTTCCCAGGCACCTCTGCTCGACCAACCCGGTAAGAAAATGTTGCGCTGAAGGCAAGAAGGCGACTTTCTATGGGCAACATATATCGATATGCTCGCAAATGCGGTAGCAGGGATTTGTACGTTCGCACGCCGCCATTGAAAACTCGAAGTGTACGTCACGGAGAGAGCCCTACGACAGTGACAACGGTAAGAAAGCTCGGGAAGCTGAAAGAAAAGAATGTCTTGTTCCTCACGTCTTCTGAAGGCGAAAAGGGCGCAACCACGCCCCTTGACATTTAAAAGCTTTCCAGCAAAAAAAAAAAAGTTCATTTCAAGCCTACGGCTTCTAACACGCCAGTTCGGTAGACACATGTAGTGCCACACAATTCCCCTCTGTCAACGGACTGGCATTGCTGCCAGGCCCTGCGTCGGAGCGGCATCACTTACCGTTAAATCTTTCTGACTATTCGTACAGCGACAGCGCTGAAAAGCACCTCGTGGTAGCCTCCCAAAATTTTCACGCCGCGACTCTGCCAGGTAGGCCTCAAACAGCTGCGACTGTCGGCTTGTCTTAAAACTTCGTGGGTATGACATCGGATCTACATATTAGATCCGCCTGCTTCACCTGCTATAGCACGCGTGGTTTTCACCCAAGTTACACAGGTCCTACGGAAGCCGACAGCATGTTCTAGAAGCACAGCGACCCTGCGGGTCTGGTTAAAGTCAATAGAGCAAGTTACAAAGCCCGTAGGGATGCTGCGCAAGTACGTGTCTCAGATCGACGATGGCTGGAGCACACAGGAGATATATTTCAACGTGTCGGTCAAAAGAAGTCCAAGCATTCTGTCATGCAGAGGCGGCGCCATGGAGGGTCCAGGCGAGGCGTTTGCTTCGAGAGCCACTACGCGCCCTGAATCGCTTTATGTCTCGCAGCCGTAGCAATGCTCGCGGTATGGGCACTCCACCTACCCGGCGGTCCTACCAAGTGCACCACGGATGTGAACCGTCATGGCACAGCAAATGACTCTGCGAAGGCCCAGAGTCCAGACAGCGACTTCAGCCCTGCTGATCTGCGCTAACAAGATAGCCCGGCCCTTCATATTGGAAAGAACCTTCCGGCAGGTGGGGCCGTAAGGTCACATAAGTATGAAGATACTCCTGTGAACGAATCGTCGTTGTATGCGACCAGTAATTCTGTTGCAACGCACCGGGCAGGGAAGAAAACACACACCATTGCGTGATTTTCCTCGCTGTGTTCAATGTGGTGGCCCTTCGGGCCGACTACCTCAATCAGAAACAAATACTGCTTCAACAGAAAAAAACTTCCGCGGAAAATATGCGCAACCGAAGGAGTTAGTTATCGACCACTTTTTCTTGCTCGAACAAACCCTCCTGTTGTTGTTGCTTCGTGGGAACGAGATCATAAAAATCACGGTACTGTTCTCAACTAATTATGGAAAATAAGGTGGGCCGTAAAGAATTAATTCTGCCTAAGTAATTATCATCACCAGCCTGTCTACGCCCACTGCAGGGCAAACGCCTCTCCATTAATCTCCAATTACCCCGGTCCTGCGCTAACTGCGACCAATTTATCACCGCAAACTTCTTGATCTCATCTGCCCATCTAACTTTCTGCCGCCCCCTGCAACGCTTGCCTTCTCTAGGGATCGACTCTGTTACCCTTAATGACCAACGGTTATCTTGAATTCGCATTATTATGCCTAAGTATTGTGGCCAATATAACTATGGGGAAATTCTGTGTCCACAAAAAGAAATCTAGCATCGGCAAGTACTTTATGTATTACTTTTACATGGCCACACCACGGCTAAATGAGTGCTATGTCCTACGTACCTTTTACTGAATGGCACATTTTGTGAGTATTCCATTGCACTCTGTCCTTCGTTTCTTGTGCAGCAAGGTTCATGCGTCATATGGGTTAGCATTGTTAGATAACAAATGCAAAAGTGGGTTTATCAAAATAAACAGGAGAAACTAGCTGCAGTGTTATACTTCCAACTGCGTGGTTCGTGAGGGTGCTGGCACACCTGAATTCGTCATTTGCGGCTTTGGGGTTTGTCGTTGCACTTTCAGCCCAAAAGCACAGCCAGTTCACTGAACTGGTACGCTGGAGCACAAACACACGATTTTTGCCAGCCCGTTCTGTCTGTTGAAACGTTACCTTGAGATCTGGTTAAGCAAAACTGACCGTTTCTATCAGTGAAGTGAAACCACAGAAAGTGTTTCCTCCAACACTCCCCAGTCCTCTGTCCACTTGCCTTTACAAGGTACTTGCTTTTAGTCCTCCCTATTAGGCTGTTTCTGTTCCTCGCCTGGTCGTTTTAAACGGCGAAGCTGTTTAAGCTTGAGCTTGGTCCGTTGGCGTTAGGAAAAAAAAAATAACAAGAGAAAAAACCTCCTCCGGCGCGAAGCCTCTGGCTCGACCTTCGCACAGCTGCGTAGGCGGAGCCAACAAGCGTCGCCTAGCTATGACGTCATCGTGCACGCCAGCAGCGCTTGATCTTCGAGAACACTCTGCCCAGCGTTCGTGGCGTGATCTCTCGCGTGCTGTTCTCCTCTCCAGTTCACATGCGTTCGCGCATCAAGTACGAAGCACAGAAAAGCTCGCGCTGCAGACGCCAACTTCGCAAAGCCGGTGGCCGCCGGTTTTAGCGCGTGCTAACGCGGTCCACTTTGGGAGGGATGAAAGCCCGCAAAAAAAAAAAAAAAAACGATCCCGGCCTGCCAGTCATGGAGAACTTTCAGGGGAAATTTCGGGAATCCTTGTGAGGTGCAACAGCCGGGCCTCCGGAAGGGTGGGATGGGATGACAGAAGAGCGTCACTCCCGAAAGAGAGGAAGCGCGACGCAAAAGCCGCCACGCGGCTACTCGAGACGGGATGCGACGACTTCGTTCCAATTCAGAATATCGCACCGGTGAAGCGGCGGCGAAGCGTCAGCGAGTTGCAACAGATCAGGAGTTACGGGCTGGCGTACATTGTACATACTTTAATGGGCGAGTGTTCATTGCTCTTTGGGGGCTAACGACGACACCACGCAGAAAACTTCACTGAGTCTGGAAGCATGACCAAGCAGAAAACTTGGCCGAGTCTCCAAGCATAACCACGCATAACTTAGCCGAACGATGAATAAGCTAGGTGAGGCCGCCAGCAATGTTGCGTACAGCTGCGCTGCCTTCAAGTTTTACGCATTAGTGTGAGCTTCCTGCATTTTTTTCACAATGCTTATCCATTTTCGCAGGAGGAATTTTCTGCATACACAGGACCGCCGGAATTTTATTTCGCCTAGACAGATAAAGCTCCGCTCTAAAAAGACATTTACTTGGTATGAGCGTCAATTCACGTGCTGTAATCGTAGGACCACTGGCGGCTAACCTTACACTCGAAAGAGCAAAGCACATCAACTTTCCTTTTGTGTTCAATCAAACGTACACAAAGCCACTAAGCCAGACCATAAATAAAATACATTGTTCAGAAAAGTAAAGTTTGCTTTCAATTGATCCATACATGTTGAACAATCCGTACAGCACAAAATTCGCAGTATGTTTTAGAGCGGTAAGAAAATGGGGCATCTCGGCCGCGCCACGTAAAACGACTCATCGGAACGGATGTCTTTTGTAAAGCGCGCGCCAACAGCCGAAGGGGCTCTACTGTTCTAATTCCGCAACAGATGGCAGCGCACGTCTGTGCAATGTTTGAGTACTTTGCACAGGAGAGCTCCGTTATGTCTCGGTTGATTACCGCAATGCCGCTGAAAACAAATGCGCTATAAATAGTGCAGTGGTTTCCAGAAGGAAATGGAGAGTGCTGGAGTCTCAATCAGTGCCGCTTCTGAAGAATTGCTAGAGACGTGGAAGGTCCTCTTTGAAGTGTCTTGTGTTACCGAAACATTGAAATTTTTGTCTGTTTGTCCGTCGATTCAACTGCACTGGCAAAAAAACAAAACAAAAAAAAATGACAGATTGCTTGAGCGCGAAGTATATAGGCACGACTGTTAAAAAGAAGTAATACATGTACTTTTTATTCAGTACAAAGGAAACCTACGAAATATTTTAGGCAAAGTGTGCAGGGTGCCCCAGCTCAATAATATCCCCAGTGCACTTTCACTTCCTCTCTCCACCGAATCACTTCTCTCTCTTCCAGCTATCATGCACCAAGATATTAAAAATATGCAATAGGGTTACTCGAAAAAAAAACATAGTGCATAATGTTTGCACTACTGTGAAAAAGCAGACAGTTATTTTTTTAATGAGAAATAATTAATTTTAACTCGAGCAGTACTCTTCTAAGCATTAATGTGTCCATGAGGCACTTGTAGGTAGCCATTAGGGGCATCTAACTCCGGTATCTTCAGCCCCGGACTAATTGCGTACCCATTTATTCTGACTGGTTCAGAAACCCCACGAAATACAAAAAATACCACTTGAAGGTGCTCCCGCCCGCCTCGTAAAACAATGCCTTCAAACAGGCTGCCTCTGAGTAAGCCACAGTGAAATAAAGAAAAGAAAGAAAGAAGAAATCGCGACCGAGTTTGTGCCTTATATGCCACACGCGCCCCGCGAAACTTGCTGTAGCTGCTCCTTCCATGGATGCAATTATCAAGTTGATGCGCTGTCTCTTCGGGCGGGCGACAGGCGAAGCGGTTGCTTTCGATGAGCTTATTTCAGGGCGCTGCTTTATGAGGCGGGCGGAGGCGTCGTCATGTACTTCGCGGGGTTTCTTTATCAGGCAGAATAAATGAGTACGCCATTAGTTCGTCTCTGAAAATACCGCAGTTAGATGCCTCTGGTGGGCACCTACAAGTGCCTCATTGGAACTTTAATGATTATGAGAGTACTTCTGGAGTTAGGTAAATAATTTTATAAAATTAATTAGGTCGCATTAACCAAACATTACTGTCCGCTCCTCCACAGTACTGCAAAAATCATGCACTAGGCTTTCTTCGACTAACACCATTGCTCTTTTTTAAAATTTTGGTGCACGATAGCTGAGACACCCTGTACGCGTTTCTGTGAGTACCGGCGTTTTCTCAGAATTAAAATAAAGCTTGATGGGTTTTAAAGCGAAGCTTTCTTCTGTTATTCTATCGGGTTTTGCGGTTACTCAGTGCTGCTGCTTCCTGGCCCGGTGCGCAGCTGGATTTTATCTTACACCATATAACGCTACCTGGTCTCTGAATACCGGAGCCGCGGGGCCCGGATTGCGACTCGCAGAGGGGGCGCCGAGTGAAGTTGCACATAATAAGGCTGGCTTCCTCGGATTGTGCTGGAGGGGTTGGCCAGGTGGTTGAATTGGGGATTCAGCGTCTAAAGATCCAACGAGATGAAAGAGCCAATGAAACAAAAATTCCAACACCGGATCTCCCATCTCGGTGGACCTTTCATCTCGTTGGACACCCAGGCTGATTGGACCCTCGGTCTTGGTGGATATTTCGTCCCGGTGGACATTCAGGCTCCATTGTATCTCCTGACTCGGTGGATCTTCCGTCTCGGCGCATATTCAGGCTCTATTGGATCTTCTGACTCGGTGGAGCTTTCGTTTCGGACGTTCAGGCTCTTACTATTAAACACACGTCCGGAGCCCTCTACAGTTTCCCTGAATGTCCACTACGGCAATATAGTTGTGGGAACTTCTGCATTTTCGCATACAATAACTTCGTGTAATTACGCGATAATTTAAAAAGAAATGTGGCAACTCTGATTTCAGGCATAAAAGTTGAGGCGGCCAGGAACGCTATCGACGAAGGCAAGCTTCATGGCGATAAAACGACCCAGGTCCAGAGAAACAGGCTGGCACGCCAGTATGGAATGGAGAAGGCACACAACATATGTCCTTTGCAGACGCCCTGGGAGTCTACTTTTCGTCTCTCTGTCTGTATGTGCGTGCCTGCGTGCGTGCTGTTTTGCTGAAATTTGTTGATTCCCCGTAAAATTGGATACAAAGTTGTTCAGTGAAAATGTATATCTGGTCATCATCATTTTGAGCTGTTGATCTTGTTACGTGGCGGCAGGACCCACGACGTGGAACGGTGGTTGATGGTGAGCGTCGTATTTACAAGATGTCGGCGATTGACCCATTTACAAGGAAGCGATAATAGCTCTAGCCAGCCTGCGCGCTTCTCAGTCTTCGTCGTCTCGGTGGTAGATGATCTTGCTGCTACACAACTGGCCGTTCTTTTCCTCCTTGTCAGCATGGATGCCGAAATGACCAGAGATGTGTGTTCCGCGAGAACCACATCCCAGCAAACGTTCTGACACCGCGACTACTATAGCCTGAAAAGAACGTAGCGCACAAACAAAAATACCAACACAAGTCCCCCGTAGCCTTTCCCAAGGAACGTGGAGCACATATAAGCTCAATCCTGTAAGGAATTTTGGCTGCGCATGCTTTCAGTTGCAGCTCTTTTATAGTTTGTTGTATTCACAGTTGAGGGTATCGTGAGATTGAGGCGGCTTTATTAAAATGCTTCCATATTTTATTCAAATAACACAACCTGCGTATTATATCTTGTTGCGAAGCACATAAGGCACCCGCCTCGCACAGACACAAAGCGCGTAATACATTTTGGGAATTGACGTTCCTGCATGAGCACTCAGGACCGAGATCCCCACTCGGTGTAGTTGTCCCCTTGGTTTACGAAAGCAGCTTGACTCTCCCTTGGTGTCGAGGTTAACTACCGAGCCCTTAGAGAAGTTGGTCGAGTCGGCGGACGGTTTGCGATGTTGTAAATGAGCCGCGGGCAAATTGTTCGGGCTCACCAGTACTGCTGCGATGGCTACCCGTAGTCGTTTTAAGCGTGTGCCGTGCAGTCCGTTCAAACTTGCGTTTTAAATGGTCTATTGGCTTCCGAGCTCCTCCGACAGGAAGGTGCAGTTTCCCCATCCTCAGTGTCCAATCCTCCGAGGTGCTTCGGGGTCACTGTTTTCACCATGGCGGTTGCCGTCTCCTGGACTTCGGCGTATTCG
The DNA here is from genome assembly GCA_013339765.2 of Haemaphysalis longicornis. Classification (NCBI taxonomy): domain Eukaryota; kingdom Metazoa; phylum Arthropoda; class Arachnida; order Ixodida; family Ixodidae; genus Haemaphysalis; species Haemaphysalis longicornis. Next base: position 167,476,269 of record CM023450.1, read on the forward strand.
GCACTGTTGGCTTGGAAAAGTGTTCCAATGGCAATTACGGCACCCACGACGCATGCGGCTACTGTTATAGCAGAAACCACTGCAATGACCTGAGGAATTAGTGATACAGTCCCATATCTTCGGCCAGGCGGGCCCCAGACGACCGATTGCTCAGGGTAGCCGTGGCCTCTTTCCTGCGGTGGTTCGTCATTGTCGTAGTGCAGTCCCTTAAACGGGTTAAAAATGAGCGACGCCGTTGACTGCACCGTGACGGAGCGGTGGGCGCTGGGGTGGCCGCTTCGCACGTGAGTCCGAGAAACCCCGGCCGGATGTCGGGGCTGCGCCGTTGCCATTCTTGGAGCTGAGAAGCTGGACCGCGGCTGCTTCGAGTCCCTGCGCATCATGATCTGTCGTCTTCTTCTTCACATCGCCCACATTAACGTGTGACCACAACGATGATACTCGGTCCTAAAACCGTTCAGTGGAACTCTGGAACGGATTTTGGCAAGGGCTATTGCGTTTACTGCGCTCTCATGAAAAACGATAACTGAAATGATGTACGAAAGTGCTAAAAAAAGTGGGGTGCCTGCAACACAAACAACCTTTTCTATATTACCAGGACTTTTTTTTAAAACAGGCATGAAGCACCCGTAAATTAAGGAAGTCAAATATCACTGTTAACACACCAAAGGGTGTGTAAGGGCTGGAAGAAGGCGCCACTAGATCATCAAGGCTTATGGGGCGGACAGCATTTATAAAGACTATTTCCACTCCTACATGGTGGCGGGCATTCCGAACAACTTTTAAACTAAACCACTTCTAGCACATCACAGTACGTTTACAGATCACTGCTCGTGTGGTGGGTGTTTCAAACTAAGGGTTGGCATCACGGAACGAAACTGCATCAACGACAACTCGCAGTGTGACTACACGCACAGGCGGACATTGGAAGAAAAACAATTCTAGGACACCAAACACCTCCTCACGATGTGTTAATTGGATGGCATCAGGGGTTGATTGCACAGCAGATATGCCGGCATTGTGTGCGGCGCCCTGTTTAACTGCTGGAGTGGATTATGATAATACACAGTTCCTCACCTTGTACAACTCATTAATGAAATTCGTAAAATAAGTGTCGCGTAGGAGGGAGTGCTTTCATTCCATCCCCATAATGACAGGGTGCATACAGTGAATGTGTTCAGCGTTGCGCTTGCTTCTCCCCCCCAAACCACCACCACCACCACTCATCATCTCCATCCTCGCCACCCCATATCATCATCGTCGTCATCATCATTACCATCATCCTTTATTTTGGTGACGTTTGCTTTCTCTTTCGGTTATTATGATGAGAGGATGGGCCAATCGCCGTCGTTAGTCCCAAATTATATTTAAAGTTAAAATTTCCAGCAAAAAATTATTTTTTGCTGCAAGTTTTGAAAAGCACTGATCCCGCATATAAAAACAAAGATGGTAGTGCAAGTATTTTAAGACTTACAGCCATTTCACAAACTACGACTGCGGTCAGGCGCGTCATCCCTGCGTTACTACCAGCGCCTTCCTTTTTCTTGCCCTTAGCTCTAAAAAAACGCCAATAATTGTGATTTGTATCGCAAGAGGCATCCGTGAGGAACTATTTCCTCGAAAACTGGTTGTTTTGGTTGTGCTCTCGACGTGCTAGGGGAATTTGGGGTAATGTCCTCAAAAGAGGACACCAGGGCGGTAAGGGTTAAACGTGGTCACAGGCCACAGTCGATCAAAACATATCAAGTAACCTTGGTCATAACAAAAAGAGCGCCTATAATTAGCTTCATGAAATGTTGTTACATTAACAAAACGCAGAGAGAAACTTTGCAAACTGCTCTTGGCTTCAACGCAGGCCGTCAGCGCCAAAGATCATGTTAGTTACGTTGCCTCCAAACTATCACGCGTAATTGGACTATGCGCCGTCAATGCACCGTTTTACCTAAACTCGCGAAATTTTCTAATCTACAATTGATATTCTCTTGATTAATAAATTATAGCGCCCTTGTTTGGGCCATAACCACTACAGAAAATTTTCGAAAACTTTTGTTACTGCAAAAGAGAGTTACGCATAGCATGCAAAGTTCCGTACGTTACTCACACCAGAGAACAATTTATGAACAACAATTTTATAATGATCGAAAATATATACCTGTATAAGCTTTCCCGTTTAAACTAGAGCTAAACAGAAGGACACGCCCATAAAAAAGATAGCGGATTTAACATAAATCCCTCATTGTTAAAATACCCGCCACCCTGAATTATCGAAGGTCTCCAGGTGTCGTACACACTATGAAAAACAAATTCTTAAATGCTGTCTCCCTACAATGCTAACTGATATGTGTAATACTAACATTGACCTAACCAATATTTCATTCAGAAATTTGCGCCAAATTTTTGTTGAGATGGAAATGTAGCGATTTTATTGTACCTCTCATATTGTTTCACATTTTCCATTTGTGGTGTTTACTGTCAACATGCCTACCGCCCTTTTTGCCGAAACTGCCCAGGGGTAATCAGGGCCTGTCAAGCCGTTCCCAGTTTTTTTCCTGATTACCTTGTGTAATGTTTACTGCGCAAAAATAAACTGAAACTGCAACTCAAACTGAAAACACCAAGCCACAGAAACCGAACAGTGGGCTTTTAGAACAGCAGCTAAAAAAATAATGGGAGCATATAAGGAATATAGGACCCACTTTTAAGTCGAAGGTCAACTAAGTTGAAGATAATTATGCCAATTTTCCTTTCAAAATATTTACTCCGTTTATCGGAGCGCCAAAAAGAGATGTGCTGTCATACCGAGCATTCATTGCCATTTTTTTTCCTTTGAGGAGTCTGCCATTACGTCTTCCTTTTACCAAAAATTTTAGGTAGCAGTTGTTTGCCATTTTGTGTGCCGTGGGAGTCAGATTTTCTACCAACTTGCGTGAATCGTGCTTTAGTATTATTATAAAGTCCACATAATTCGGCGCAGTGCGGAGATATTCAGTCTAACGAGCAGCAGCGCGCCAGAGCTGTTGAAATCACATTAGGACAATGAGCCGCGACAAGTTTTAAGCTTCGGGGAAAAAGAACCCGTCACAAGGTAGAACATGAAGCTGGAAAGACTAGTACTCCCCAAACACTGTTGGGCTTCTGTGCTCTGTTTCTCTAATTCATCGGCTGTTCAGAGGAGTGGCGTCCCTATCCAGATGCCCGTTCGAGTTCTCACGCTTGAAGAGAGCGATATCATTCGCGAACGTTTACTGAAGTGGATGAAAAAGATCCAGCTCATTTTTATGCTGCCGAGAGCAGAAAATGCAACCATCAACTACGGCTTGTTGCGCTGCAGACTCCTGCAAGCTGCGACTTGACCCATCGTGAAGTGTATGATCGCGATTCGTCTAATATTTTGCTCTAAAGTGAGGAGCTGAACATAATAATTGTGATGACAATATGTTGTAATAGGCGTGCACGTATGTTATCATCCCTCCCCTGAACAAGGAAATGACGTTGCAGTGCATCCCTGAACCATGGCGTCTTGTGTGCAGTAAGTGAAAGGTTGATCCCACGCCTTTGGACATTATCTAACAATGTGCGGGATTAATCTGCTCCTTAGCGAAGAGATGGTTTATTTTAAATATTCAAGACTGGTATTCTCCTGGGTCCTCGGCTTCCCGCATTTCTGTTTTCAATTTTGTGCAACGTTAGGAGCGCGATGTAGTTCTTGTGAAAAGACACGCCCAGACACGTCGTATTAAACCTGCCATGCTAAGCCCTTGAGAGTCCGAGGTAGACGAAAGACAGGAGTATCTTTGAGAGTGAGGGTAATGGGCATCATGGTATCTGGTAGGAAGGGCATACTGTCAGTGACGACTTAAATTGGGGCCGAACCAAATGACGTAATGGAGATCAGCTTTGATAGGATTGACACTGTGGGCAGCGCGCCGTTGTGGAATGCGTGTGTCATTTGCGTAGGATTTGAGATTTCCACCTTGGGCACCAGGTCTTGGGAGTTGCAGGGAAAGTGAGGAGTCAGGTGGGGGAAGTTTTTAGGCGGGGTTTGCGACGCTTTAATTCGTAAGCCTTGAGTGCCCCATTGTACGAAACCAGTTGTTTTCCGGTGCCGCTTATAGAATTATAAAAAACTCATTCAAGCATGCGATTTGCATTCGGATCTCCACAGTGGGCGCTCAGCGCGCTAGCACTGAGCTATCTCCTCACGCTGTCATTGATGAACAAAAGTTGTCGGTATAGTTGGTCTTTTATTAGTGACAGATACCCACTTGGGGATTGACCCTAAATGACCCGATTGGCCAGACTGACAACCGGGTTCGACTGCGCGATGTGATACCTGCTAAGGTAACTCCTCACCTGTGGTGTACGGCAGGGCAGGGTGCAAATCTGTTCTATTACATTCTTCTGTTTCTAATAGTCAACAGATAATAAAATGAATCAAAAAAGCCTCTTTGTAGTCTTGTGGACTTCCTTCGCCCCCTTTTGTAGCGTGAGCTACACTGGCCGAGGTTGAGCAGTTTCGCGGGGCTCCTGGAGAGCCGTGCTGCGCAAGCGCGGCACGTGGCGGCCCGGTCCGCTTGATGATCATGAGAGTGGTGGCCGGATGTGGAACCGATGGCTCGTGCGCCGCAGCAACACCGGCGTGCGACTGTGGGAACCAGCTTAGCTCTGGGGCGATTGGTGACGCAGCGGTGGAGCCGCTGGATAAATATACATGTGTCACGTAATGCGTATACCGTGTGTCTGTCGTTGAAGCAGCAGTAAGCATGGTAATCAAGCTAATCCTAGACAACCAGGAAAGCTAGGAATAACGAGCTGAAGCTTAGCTCACGCTACGCTATATCCTGGCATAGCCGAGCTAAGCCATTGCTAATTTTTTTTCGCAAGCGTTTCTTCTACTTCCGAGCATAATTTAAAATAAATATGGTGTTTTCCGTTTTCTAGCATCGGCTCCGGTTCTCCTTTTTTTTGTTTGATTGATTTATAGTGTAAACTTATTTTCTGTAAGGGCAGTTATTTAGGCATGCTTTCGTGGCCAAGCTATTAGAATGATATTACGTATGAATTCTTTGCGGTACCGCCAATAAATTCAATCTGAACAAATATGCATTCAATTGCGTTCCCAGAAAATGTCGTCGTCCACCTCTTTACATGTCCTTGTAATTTCCGAAGTCTCCGCTAAACTCGTACGCACATAGCACTCGTCTACCTGCCATGTATTCCACCCTGTGCCCCGCCACATGCAAATTCTGCCCCCAAGCAAGTACCCTGTACCACGTGGTATGGGAATGCCAGAAAACCACAACCGTCATTCCTACCTCCAACCTTACCTACGACAGTTGGTGGAGCTGCTCACCAGCTGCGACTTCTCATACCAGCGAGCATTGGGGGAAAGAGCACGGATGGGCAGTGAGGTCCAATGCATCCCGGACTAACGACGCCTGTCGCCGGCAGGTACACTAGTACCATCCCCATGTCTCAGACCAATAAAATTTAGTCATCCTGATACTTTTTTATATTCTTGTTCTTTATTGTTTATTCGTGCGTTATTATTTTATTAATCAAATAATTATTTAGTTGATTGATTAAATAATAATTTATTTTATACCTGTAGACCTATTGGGGCTGTTACAGGGTGGGTCTGCTCAAAACAACAAGAGAAATGACGCAAACCAAACCTTCTTAGCGCTATAGAAAGAAACAATGGCCGTATGCAAAACTAATTCACAAATTTAGATGAAAATGGTAATCTGAACAGAGTTTCCAAGAAATATCGAAAAATGCAGGCAAACAGAAAATGTTCAAGAACAATGATCACAGAAGCTGCTTCGTACATGTTGTTAGCGCAGCCGATAACTAACGAAACGAAATCATAGTGGACGAGTGAAATCCGCGGCTAATAAGCAGATAGTATTCGGAAAGGGTGTGCGCAGAAACTACTTCGTAAATGTGTGCTCACAGCGCAGCACGTTGGTACACAGGAAAAAAATGTGGTTGATTCTTCTTTCATAAGAATCGGTAAACACGAAAGTTGAAATGTGCCTCCACAGGAGCATTGAATGTTTATTGAGCAATCGGGATGAACTTGCACATCGCTATTTATATTTCGTCGGTATGGCACCGTTAGACGCATCAACATTAGGCACCGGATTGCGCGCGCCGGAGCATTGGGTAAATCCGATTGGACCCCAGGCGCTCGCAAATCGTGTGAAACGAAACCGAACGGGTTGTCAGCGAATTGTTTGGTGACGTTACAGTAGGCTACAGCGAAAGGAGCGTGATTTATGGGTCCGCAGCAGTCTTGTGGGTGTGCTTTGGCGAGCGACGTCCTTCTGGCGGGATCGCTTAGGCAAAGGTGGCAACCGCATTGGTCCTGCTCCGTGGCGTGTACGCCAGACGCTTGCATTGCGACGAGCTCAGCTTGTACAACGCGGCGGCGGCGTTCAACAAGCTGAGCGGAGTGGCTGACACTGCAGCTTCCGCAGCTACATGCTGCCTTATTGAGGAGCCAACTATCAGCGCTCATTAGCGTCATGACGCATTACTTCGCTTCCCCTCTCTCTATACGGCAGCACCATCTGAATGGACAAGTTAGGAGAAAGGACATAAGGCGGGTTCGGACAGCTAACCCGGTCATGACTTCATGGCTCAATCAGTGGAGCGTTTGACGCCTCCCGTTGAGGCCAGAGTGTTCCACGTGTCGTGATCTAGGTACCTAGCGCCACCCGCGCCAATGAAATGTTTTATGGTGATGACCTTTCCGTGACGGGTATGACGGCGGTGTGGTTTTTGTACCCCTGTGTAAAACCTTTCGTGTTAAAATTCAAAAGAGACAACACTCAAGCACACTGATCCAAAACAGGTCCGGCAGGCGGAGTGGGAAAATCTGGAAGGTTCGATCGGCAGGTATGACAATTTGGCGAGACTATCATCTCGTAAAAAAGCGGAAATTCGCACTACTAAGTGAACAGGCAGCGCGACAGGTTATGTTGACTAGCGGCCTGCAGTGTCGGAGGGGGTGTGCAGGCGCGTTGGCTCGAAATATCGAGAGCAGACGCGGCTCGAAGATCTCGGTCGCGACGGAACCAGCAGTGGCAGAGTCACGCCCCACTCCTTCTTCTTTTGTCCCTTTCGTGAAACGCTGAAGAGATACGAAAATAACTGGCTGGACCACCTTTCGCCAGCACATAGCGCAAGCGACGCAAACGACGTAAACTCACTTGAAGCAATGGATCATGGCTTTGCCCCACGATCTAACAATATTCGAAAGGGGTCGCCCTCACTCCATAAGCGCCTGCAGTGGACTCCACCTCCTCGAGCTTAGGGAACCTGAAAGGACTCCAACGAAGATGGACGAGGCAGAAACATAATAGAAGCTCAATGTCCGGAGAGCGCAGATCCGCGCAAGCAGCGGAGCAACCGCCGAGCTCAGCGACAAAACTAGCATCAGCTCTGGCAACAGCTTGCCGGAATGCTGAGGACGGCAAGACATGGAAGCTCCTCTGCCACTTACTGGACCCCATACACAGTAACTGTGAGAGTAAGAAGGATATCTAGCGCTTTCTACACTTAATCCTGGCAGAGACGACGAGGTACTGGATAAGCTTAAGGAAAAGCACATTGGCACACCTTTACCTCCCGTGCCTCCTTAAACGTACGCTGGCTGTCCCAACCTCGAGCTGGACAAATCAATAACGGACACATGAGGTCCTGGCAGGCAACTTCAAGCCCCGACCACGCAACACCAATGCGGGGAAAGAGAGGGTCAAAAACAAGTTTCTCAGAAACCTCGACGACCCACGTACCCAAGCCTTAACGGGGTACTTCAATAGCCACGGGGAAGGGGGCCACAACACCGTCCCAATGACCAAAACAGCCGAAATAGGGGCGTATTCCGAAGCCAGGAAAACCTACGAAGCTGGACACAAAGTACGCCATATATTGCTGGCGTCACTGGGTAGCCTACAACCACGCCTTATATTAAGAAAAACTCCCGCACAATATTTTCTGCTTCCGGCCCCATTTGTCAACTCAAGCCATCGTCCTTCAACTAAAGCAAGGCGTCTTGGCGCCCATTCCCCCTCACTTCACCAGGGCTATCCTCGCTATTGATTTTAAAGGAGCGTTTGACAATGTGAGCCACGATGCCATCCTCGAAAACCTCAGCGACACCAAACAAAGGTTCCGTACATCCAGGCATTCCTTACGGATCGCACGGCGACTGTAGGCATCGGACCACTACGAACGGCCCCTCAAACCATGACCATCGGCGGAGCACCTCAAGGAGCGGTGCTTTCCTCAACATTATTAATATCGCCATGTTGAGGCTCCCGCAACAACTCAACACCCTCCCGGTGATCAAACATGCGCTCTACACACAGATGATGTCACTGTCTGGGCTACTGGTAGTATGCTCCATTACCGTTTGGAGCGTACCGCTTTTCCACCTGTTTACTGCTAGCTCTAATGAATGCTGACATGATTTACGAACAGTGATAAGGCCTAGTATGCCTTCAGGAACAATAGCCACAATGCCGGTTAAGCTAAAGCAGAAGCACATAAAATGATGTTAAGACCGGCCGTCGTTCCCATAACTTTGAGAGCTCTTCCAGGCACCCCTGCTCAACCCACCCGGTACGAAAAGCATACGCTAAGACAGGGAGGCTAAATTTTTTGTGAAACATGTCTGTCTCGGCTCGTAATTCTGGCACTAGGGTTTCAGGAGATTGAGCTGCGCCATTGAAAATTCGAAGTTTACCTCACCGTGAGAGGTACACTACGACAATAACTTCGGCGAGAAAGCGCGGGAAGCTGAAAGGAAGGAATGTCTTGTTTCATGCGTCGTTTGAAGCCGGACGTTGCCTGACTGTGCTCCCTGACGTTCTAAGCATTTCAGTAAAGAAAGGGTTTGCTTGAAGCCTATGCCTTCTAACAGCACTTCACTCAGTTCGGTCGAACATGTAGTGCTACACAACACAATTTCTCTGTGTCAATCGACAGGCATTGCTGGCAGCTCCTTCGTCGTTTCGGCAGCACTCCCCATTCACTATTCCTGACTGTTCGTACGGCGACGGCGCAGCGACGTCCCTGGGGGGAGTCTCCCTAAAGTTTAACGCGCCGACTGTGCCACCAGGTGCGACTGTCGGTCAGTCTCAGAACTGCTAGGGAAGGCCATCAGATCTGCATCCTGGATCCGGCTGCTTGCCCGGTTATAGCACGCATTCTTTCGTCCAGGTTGCCGAGGTACTACAGGAGCTGACAGCATGTTCTACTAGCACAGCGGCCCCGCGGGCCTGGTTGTTAAAGTTATTAGATCCCCTTTGCCGGAACAAATGGAAGTGCAGCTACTTACGGAGCCAGTAGGCATCCTCCGCAAGTACGTCTCATGTCGACGATGGCTCGATCACACGGGAGAGCAATTCCAGCGTGCCGGTGAGGAAAAGTTCAAGCTGTCTGTGGATCAGAGGCGGCGGCATGGAGGCTCCAGGCGAGACGGTTTGCTCTAAGAGCCACTACGCGTGCGTGCATCACTTTGTGCATAGCGGACTTCGCCATACCCTCGATATCGGCCCTGTACGCACCTGGTGGTCTGCCCTGCGAACCTGGAACGTCAACCGTCATGGCACAGCAAAGGACACTGCAAAAGCCCAGGGTATGGAGATCGACTTGAACCCTGCCGACCTGCGCTACCAAGAGAGCCCTTCCCTTTGTACTCGAGACGAAGCTTCGGCAAATGTTGCCATGCAAGCACCAAAATATGTAAACACTGCTGTGAACGACACTTCGTTTGTATGTGACCAGGAATTTTTGTGTAACGCACAGGGCAAGGAATAAATCACAAAATTGTGGATACTTTCTTGGCTGCGTTTAGTGTGGTTTTTATTCGGGCTAACTAGCTAGGCCGGAAACAAATAACCGATCAAACACTAACACGTTTTGCGAAAGTATGCGCAACCCAAGCAGTTAGTCATCCATGATTTCTCGCCGCTCCAAAGAACCTTCCCGTCGTTGTTGCTTTGCTAGGACAAAATGATAAAAAACACGGAACTGTTCGCAAATAACTACTGACAATAAGGCGGACGTAAAAAATAACTGCTGCCGAAGTGTTGTGGTCCGTATAACCTTGGGGAAATTTTTGTTCGCAAGAAAAAATCTAGCATTTCCCTGTAGCTTACGTGTTACTTTTACATCGTCACCATACGGCTCAATGAGCCTTATGTTCTACGTATTTTTTACGTAACAACAACTTTGGCTGACTATTACATTGGGTGACTATTACACTCTGTAATTTGCTTGTTGAAAAGCAAGGCTGTTGCGTCTATGGGTCAGCATCGGTAGGTAACAAAAGAGCAAATGTATTCCTTAGATCAATCCAGAAAAACCGGCTACATACCCATACTTCCAATTATCTGGTCCTTCACGTTGTGGAACGCTTGAATTATGTAAGCTGCTTGTCTTTTCCTTTTTATACCAAAAGCACAGCCCACTTATTGACTCACCGAACAAAAACAAAAACACAAGAGTTGGGCCAGCATTTTCGGTCTGTTCAAGCTGCCCCTTGTTTAGGTAGTTAAGTGGAAACGACCACATGCCTTTGTTTTTACACCCTCCTTCCGTAATCGGCACGTACCAAATCGTCTAGCACGCCAGTGAAACCAGGTGGAACGCTCCTCAGTCATTCCTAATCTTCTCTCCACTTGCTTCCTCCAAGGTAATTGCTTGTAGTCCTCCCCTTAAGGGCCTTTCTTTTCGTCGCCTCTTCGTTTTTTAACACTAGCGAATGTCGGCAGTCGCGGGCACTGAAATACGGCGGTCGACACAGTTCACTCAAGCCAGTCCAACTGAAGCCGTCTCTTCTACAGCTACGTCGAGTATGTGTTGACACGTAGAAGGAAATGGGGCCGACACCTGTAGATTTTCTTTCGGGCGAGAGTAGCTACGACCTCTCTAGCATTACTGGAGAGAAACGCAGCAAGATTGCCCAGTGCATGATGACGGTTGAGCGGCATTATATTCCAGTGTGGGCGGAGGCCGGAATGTCAATGTTGCGTATTAACTACATCATTCAATAGGTAGAACTGTAATATTATTGTACCCTACGTGATGAGACGCCGACCTGGGGCGTAACGCCCGCATGTTCCATGATATAAAGAGGGTTCCTGATGCGGCTGTTGATATAATTTGGCTGTGTAAGGGGAGTGCTCTTGTAGCTTAGCGGCTAGGAACCGGAGGGGCGCCAGTTACGCTAGATGGTGGGATTGGCAACCTGGCTGGCCCTAGTCGCGCTGAGAAACGGCTAAAATCTCTAGAGATGTTGCGCCATGCTAGGTTGACTAGGGCACCTATGGAACAGCGTGGCCCTTGGGCAGCAGCGGAATGGTGGTAGAAAGCAGATAGAATAGCATTAAATTCCGGAGGAGGCTAATTCGCATGGTTTATTACTCTCCACTGCCAGGAGAGGGGGTCGCACAGTGACCTCTCCTGAGAAGGAAAAAAACCCAGAGGGGCGAGTTTTAGCCTTTCGGGCTGCGCATGTGTTGGCTGGCGGAGACGCTTCTTGGTGGTGCGAAAAATGTGGTCCTCGTGCGCTCCACAAGACGCGCAATTCGCGTTTGTCTACAGCGTGACGGGTCATTGTACAAGTTGTAGGTGAACGTGAGAATGCCTTTTTAGAGCTCATCCAGTCATCACCTAGTGCTTCGAATCACCATTGATGATGGGTGGATCCTGAAAAAGGAACTCCGAATAGAAGGGATTACCGTAGGTCCACTTCAGTGGAAAGTCGACTATCTTGTATACACCCATGTGAATGATGGGTGAACTTACCAGGATGTGGTACAGGGAAGCGTGGTGACCCCACATCAGTGGCTGTAGGCGCCCCTGTCCCCCCGCGCTAAATCCACCCGCTGTGCATTTTATAGTTCTATGGTGTAAAGAAAAAAAATGTCTGCGTAGCTGCTAACTTCGCTTTGAAATGTCGTTGAAAGACGATAGTCGTCTGACACCCCTACCACATAGGTGGGTTTTTTTTTCTCCCCACCCACCGCTCATGCTCTTCCCTTCCCGTTCGATTACTCCAAGATAAACACGGAGAAGGTTTGCTAAAGTCAATTTAATCCTCCCGCATTCTACTTACGCACCATCAACTGGAACCCTTGTTGCTGTGGAACTTGAAAAACTGCCACGAGGCCCAGGATGGCGCAAGCTATTTTTGGTATTTTTTGGTTGAAAATATTGTTTTCATCGCATATGTTTTGTTTGCTGTCACAAATATCAAGCAGACATTTATTTAAAAATACTGCGAGTACCAATTGTTGTTTTGATGTTTTGCCTCAAATATGCTTATTGTTTTCTTTTTGCTTAACAGGGTTGACAAGTATGAAGTGTTTTTAGATTTAGTACTTTGAAAAAGTTTCGCCTAGTGTCACTAGATAAGGCATCGCTAGATAAGGCCACGGAGGCATGCAAGTCAGCAACGGCGGACATTATGGTGTTTATCAGTGTTGCGAGATTGTCACTTCTACGTCCTCACCACAAACATCGACCACGGGGCGTTTGTTAACAACACTACCGAAGATGTAGCAAAACGGCATCTTCGGACACGATTCTGCTGCTGAAATAGTGCTACACCGTTTAATATTTGATTTGAGTTCGGTACGACGCAGTCCACGCATAGGCTGGGAGCACGGGGGACAAGCAAAGTCTACCAGAGTGGAAGACGAAAACGAATGAACAAAATGGCGGCGCCCATAAACCGTCACAGTGTAGAAATGTCACGTGATGCGAACTGACGAATGACCGTGGCGGCGGCACGGAACAATACGAGAAAAGATACTCTGAAACCTTAGCTAGTGACCGATACTCTGAAAACCGATGCTCTGAAACCTTAGCTAGTGACACTAGGTTTGCTTATAGAAAATATTTCGTTCCAGTATTCGTTTAACTGTTGGCAGCCAGGCTCACTCGAGTAACAGAACGGCAGGATCTCTTCTGGTTGAAGTAGCCCAAGAAAGAATGATGTCTCTAAAAAGCCAACTTGCGTCAAATATGCACTTTTCCCTGCCTCTATGATCTACACGGAACTGTGAGCGGCTGACATGTGCACCGTGTATATAATAGGAGCAAGCTCCCATCGTGTGAACAGTCGGAGTTACGAAGGGGAACCAGGCGGCATGTCAGATGACGCGTGTCCCTCAGAGCGTAGCCGCAAAGCGAAGTAGCGGACATTGGTTGAATGCATCCTGTTAGTTCGCGTTGTTTGCGGTTGACAAGTTTCACAATGCCATTTTTCTCTTTCTGATGAGAATAGTTGTAATAGTCAGTGACCCTGCTTCAGTGCGTGTGCTTTTTTATTCGCATTGCTGTGTGATAATCATTACAGTTATAAAATTGTGTCTGGTGCTAAGTTCTCGTAGACGCTGTCGAGCTGCCACTGAGGGAGACAATGATTCGTCCAGCTGACATTAACTTGGCTTTTTTCCGCACTACTCGTAATGTCCTGTGTTTCGCTTCATGAGCTTTAACATCTCGAAGCCTTTTAACCTTAGGAACAAAAAGGAGCTTACTTTATTTTTACAGATTACACTCTTAAACAGTGGGAAAATTTCGCATATATATTTTAACGCCCACCTTCCATCCTGTCCTTCCTCTGCGGTGGAACGGGTCTGCCCTTCTGAAGAAAAGAAATAAAAAACTACCGACACTTCAACCCCAGCCCCCTCCTTGACTGAAGTGTGGAGGATACTCCAACATCCCCGCTAATTATATTGTGATTGTCCCTACTCCTTCGTAATCTCTAACTCAGCTCTATCATCCTTGGAGGTGGAGCTGACTAATCCCAGAAGTAGCGACGCTAGCTCTGGCTGACGTCCACAGCGGAGAGAAAAAAAGCCGTGGCAGCACCTTTTCAAGAAGGGGCCTAAAGGTGGTTAGAGAAATGAAAGTTTATTGTAGCCCAAGCTACGTCACACGCTACCTGGGGCAGTCTTCGCGGGGAGACCAGTTTTTGCCCTTGAGCGCTAGAGGTCAAACCACACCCCCTTCCGCAACTCACCGGCACGTAGCAGCGGCCCGATGGCGGGAAAAGATAGGCGGCAGAGGAGAGATAGGTGAGGAAGGAAAGAAGACGTGCGCGGGACGTGGCGGAGGAAGGGGCGGAGCCTGCCGCCGCAGCGATAAGCGCGCGCCACGAAGGAACGCCACGAGGCCACACGCGGTGGGAGAAGCGTGTGCGATAGAGGAAAATGAACATCGAGATGTGGTCTCTTGTACAGCGGCGAGGCTTAAAGGGAGCCAGGAAGAGAAAATACAACTTCATTTATATTTGAAAGAACTAGGATTCAGTACCTCACTGAGTTCCATTAGAGCCACAAAGATGTTTTTTTAACAAAAAAAAGCAAGAAGTATTTAAAAACTTTCAAACTTTGCGCCACAGGACGTGTTATGAGCAAGAATTGACGTCATAAGGGCCGACAATAAAATATAATTTCAGTGCGTTAACTAGCACGTTAGCATTCAAGTGATGCGGTAAAATGGAACCAGAGGCCCCAATTAGAGACGTCCAGTCCATGTGGCGTCACGACAGGTCAGTTAGGCGGCCGCCAATCGCACAACAAGGTTTCCGTGACGTCATAGAAAAGTTGCAGGAAATTGGATAGGGGGGTCGCGACTGCTTCGCACGTTTCTTTAATATCTCCGTTATTTGTTCGAAGATTGCGATGATATTGGTATCATTGGTATCGGGACTAAGCAGTCTTTCTAATAAACCCAGACTGTTATTTTGTCTTTATGGCTCCTTAAACAGCATGGTCAGGCGAAAAAGAGGGAAAAACGCTACTGTTTCATACAGCTTCGCTACATTCAAATCTTACGCATTAGTGTAAGCTGTCTTCCTTGTTTTCTTACTTCCTTCGTTCTACAAGCCAACTGTCCCGACAGCTGACTCCATGTAGGATTCTAGCCACATTGTACGTCTCGAAACAGCCGTCCGAAGAGCAAACGGAGATAGCGTTCCGATGTTGTATTCTAAAACCCGGAACCCGAAATTTGCGTAATTTATATCCGCATTGAACTAGGTTCCTTAAAATTTGCATATTCGCATCGCTCTTGGACGTGTGTATGCGAACAGCCACGTTTTACTCTACGGTATTTTGGCGCTTTATTATTGCTTCAAAATTTTTTAAACTTGGTAGGTAATTAACCTTCGAAGCAAACGCAAACGCTACTCCTGTAAACTTATAAGAAGCCGCAGCAGATTCACAATCGCAAAATTACGACTTAATTACCCGAAAAAATTAACCCGTGATGTAAGAAAGTTTCACATAAAAGCTGTCAAGTGATGGTTGATACAGTCCTGCAAGACTTCATTATTGAAATAAAAACAAATGTGAAATTGAGGTTGGAAATAAAGACAGCGCAACCAGTGATTTATGAAAGTAGAATGCACTTTTATTATGGCACTCAAAAAACAGTAAAAGGACATGTCAATCAGAGGGCATTAACCGGAGCTTTGAGGTTATGAACATATCACCTAAACAGTGTTAGAAAAAGTTCTATTGCATAGAGTTCTTCTTGTTGAAGCTGACACATACGTTTCGCCATTTCAGGTCTGCACCTTGCTGGATGTCTATAGCACTTTTGCTTGTCGGTGGGAAAGGTGAGATCATATGTCATTTTTATACTACTGGTCTGCCCTACTCTTCTTTGAGAACTTTTGTGAAACATTTTTTTCCACACGAAAAGCAGTTTACTGCAAAGTCACAACACTGTAGGAAAGTTTTTACGTTAAGAATATTTCGATTGTGTAAAGGACACTTTTTTCTTTTGGTCTAGAATACTGTTCGGTAGCTTCTTAATTTTTCTAAGCTTTGCAGGTTTGTGCGAGAGGCGAGGTAGAGAAAGTTACAAAATGCTCTTGGTATTGCTATCCTGCCTAAATATGTCATTTATTTCATCAGTCCTTGCCAACACAGACGAGAGAATGGCGTGTAATGCCACAGGCACAATTGATGGGTGGACGGTAAGTAATTTTGCAGATTTTGGTGGCTATGCATTTCATTCAGTACACGAGGCTGTCATGACCGGGGTTGCAAAACAAATTATTTACTGTTCATTTTTCTCAACTCGACTGAAGGGACACACGAACGTGATGTTCGGGAGTAACAATTTTCCTCATTTGAGCGTAGACTGGCTGAAATTAACACACTTTCATCATTTATCCACTTGGGAAGTGGGTAATTATTTTATGAAGGTCGAAAGAAGAAAAACTACCATGCGCGGTCTGCGGCGGCCGCACCAACTAGACGCTGTGATGACGGGAGGAGGTGGCACCGTGATTGGACAATGTCAACAATTAGCATTCAAACAGTTTCGGTTTCGGTTCTGTAAAACAAGCATGCTTGAAATCCGACTTTATCTGACGGGCATTCTCGATATCTCAGTAATCGTCATACCACGCTTCTGCCATGTTGTCGGCTGTAAATGCCTAAGATGACAGTATAGACAAACTTCGCCTGAAAACGGAAAAAAAAATCACTTGACAAAAAAGTACCCACGGAGATTTGAATTGCGACTTGCACAATATTATACTACACTCGAGACCATTCGGCCATGGACCAGCTCTGGTCGGCGACGGAAATATAAGGTATATAATATATAACCAGTTTACACTTTTATTTAGGTTTAGCGTTTAAGAAGCTTAGGTGACTATTTCTTGTTTAGCGCTCGTGCAGTAACTGTCCCCCAAATTTCCACAAAAATGACGCCTAACAATTGCATTTCTTAGACGGAAAAGCGTTCGCAGATGCGTAGTCGGCTGCTGACCGCTGTGATTTGCTCGCCCAGAGCAAAAAGGTGCTTCCTGCTCTATAGTTTTACGTTAAAAGTTTCAGTTGATTTTATTTCCTTAGTACATATATTTTTTCTTCACTGAATTCTAACGCCTGAAGTGGCCTTATATTTTCCTACTAGCGTACCACTCAGCGAAGCGTCGCATGTGCGCTTGTGCAGCGCTTGTGTGGAGTGACCTCGATATGGAACTTGATACAGTGTAGAAACTAACAAACTAAAGAAATGCACGTTCTTCCATTCACAAACGTGTCATGGCTTAGTTTCAACTGAGCGAACGAATTGCGACGACCCGTCGGCAGCTGGCGCATTAAACGCTATACCATAAACGCTGGGCTGTCTGACTCTGTCGGAATGTTGGCGAGCGGAGCGGTAGCGCAGTCAACCCAACTCATCCCCTCCTGATGTCACAGGAAAATGCAACAGAAAATGGGCGGGGATTCAGAGAGGGGGACAGCATTTTCGAATTGATTTTTCTACTAAATAAATTCGCGTAAACGACCCACAGTGGTCGGTCGAAACATGGCCTGTGGACTCCCGATTACAATTTGGGCTAGTAATCCCGCAATGTTTGCGAATCACTTTAGTGTCCCTTTAATAATTCCAAAGCATTATGTGAACCATGCGGCGAAAAACCAGTTGTAAGCAGGCGAGGATCCCCAAAATTTTAGGGGCCTTTAAATAAAGAAGAAACCATGGCAGGAACGAGAATCGAATTCAGGGGTGCTTGGTGACAGGCCAATGGTTATCCACTACTGTACACCTTGACCATACCTGAGACTTTATTTCGGGGGGGAAGTTCACCCTGCTTAACTGTTTTGAATGCGAAGGCGTTGTGGCTTCACAGCTTCCGCAGGTGTTCCATCCTTGTTCTATGAAGCTACTAGACGACAGGTTAGTAGAAATTCAGTACAAAACAACCATCACTCGTTGGTCTTTGGACGTAGCCACATACGCAGTGGTGTTGGAAAATGACGATGATGCCAAACGTCAGTGGCAGGAACGAGTATCGAACACAAAGACGCACGGTCGCACGAAAAGGGCTCAGATAGTACTGTACGCCTCCGCAACACAGATCACAGATTTGAAAGTACACTTACTAGTCTGCTTAGCGCTTCCCCGTGGTAATATTTAACACTTAGGTCTTGGTGGTCAAGGGGTTTTAATGGAAGCTTTGATTATACAGAGATCTAGTTTCTCAGTTTGTATTTGCGAATGCTCTTCGAAATGGTAACATCCACACATAAACGAATATCGACCAGTGAGCATGTCAACCGCCGTCAGAAACTCACGGCCGGTTCACGAGTTCCCTTTCAGCTGTACGTCAGCTACCCACCACAAAATCTCCCATTCCCACTCATAGTATGACAAGTGAATATGACAGCTGTCGTCTGAGGGTTCATGGCAATTGCCCATCCATAACGCTTTCGCATTCAAGCCACGTCAGCAAACTTCAGTGCCGTGTTATTTTTTGCCATATTTAGGGACAATGTCACTACAGAAGTGTGTCGGTTTTCGGATGTAAGATCATGTCCTAGTGTATACAACGGTATGGCCTGAATACGGGGTGCGTCAAGTTGTGCTTGCGGTGTAAATGTGGTACTCTTTGGAGCGAGGACTTACTACGAGTCCTTCTGTTGTTAGCGTTGCCCAAATGCAGGACGACTTTGTGAAATGGTGAGGTGGTGGGAATTCAGCCTTTTAGATCAGACAGTGATAACCTAGGCTTATGACACGTAGGGAAACAATTACACGTCAAATCGTCCTCTTAGTCG
>CM023450.1:167494985-167523859 GCA_013339765.2 Haemaphysalis longicornis
TGTAAACGAAAGCGACACGGAGCGTAAAAGGCCGTCTCTCCAGTAGCCTGCGACCCCGGATGTGCCCCAGTGTTCCCTGTAATGGGTGCTTGAGTACAATAATCAAACCGCCTAAACCGGAATATAGGTCGAGTTTTTTTTTTTCCAAAAAAATCCGCACAAAAGTCCCCCTCGTCTTTATATAGCGGTCATTGGCAGAATGTAAATCGTTGTCTGGCAACAATGTGCAAGCGCAGTCCGTCGCCATCGCCATTCGTGTCGGTCTGCTCTCTCGCACTATCAGCCCTTTATTTGATTTCGCTTTTCTCTAGTTTTTCGTCTTTTACTCCTCTATTGTGCGTGCGTGCGTACATTTCTGTACGTCTTCTGTGGCGGCAGTCGACGCCCGTTCACCGCGGCGTTTAAGCCGACGGCGGTTGAGTCACCGAGCAGAATGGGAATATGGCGGCGCAACGCCAGTTAGGCGTTTCGGAGAAAAGTGTGCGGTACTGGCGGAGCCAGAAAGCTAAGCTGTGCGCGTGCAACCCCCGAAACCGACCATTCCGTGGACGTCAAGCGGTGCACCCCGAGTTGGAGAACAAAGTGGCGGACTTCGTCCGGGAACTTCGTCCTAAACTTCGCTCACGATCGCTCCGGAGGCCATGCGCGGACCGGCTCCGCGAACTGTACAATTAGTGGATAGCCGGCGACAACAAAAAGACCTATACGGGCCGGTTGCGACCGTGTCAAGCTGGGTGTCCTTCTCTGGGCAGTCGCTGCCCGACGACATGGTTACACGGGCGTTCAGGAAGTGCTCCATAAGCAACGCGCCTGATGGCATGGAAGATGACAGTGCGAAGCAGTCATCCTTGGACGACTCTGAGAGCTCGGACGAGTGACTTCGGCAGGCATAGTGAGTGGCAGTGACGGACGGGCGTCGCAAATAAATATAGACATTGTGAGTGCGCTTCTGTGCCGAATTCCTATATACCGGGTCGACCTATAATCCGGTTTATACGGTAATACTTTAAATGGGGGTACGCTTTCACGCGTACCCCCATTTAGAATAAAATGGTGGAGTGGCGGCTAACATGTGTGACGCCGTCTCCCAAAGCGTGCCGTGCTTGCACCGATCGCACTCTTTAGTCGGGAATATTGTGGATAATCGCAAGCGCCCTTCAAGCAAATCACTTGAGTTGGGCTTTCCTCACAGCAACTTTGTCGACAACAATATTTCTGTTGTTTCTCCTTAACAGGTGACGTAACTTAAAGGAGCGATTGGCTTTAAAATAGCATACGCGCACGCCTTCGTCCATCACGACGCGTTGCACGGCTCCAAAGTTTTTAGCGCTGTACCAAGTCGTGCGACAATTTGAACCATCTCTCGCGATACGTAGAATGTAGGGTGCTGCAGAGAACACTATTACACGTCGAGATATTTTCTTGGCGACCAGCGCGGCCACAGTTTGAAACATCAAACAGCTCTGGCTGTGGTCATGTACTGTGCTCCACCGGTACTGTGCTCACCTGGCGTAACCCCTCCGCTCCAAGCTGTTTTCTCAGATGTTTCCCGTGGGATTTTTCGCAGGCCCTGGCCTCTTTAAAATTGTGCAATGTCATTCCATTAAAAAAAATTAG
This sequence comes from Haemaphysalis longicornis, assembly GCA_013339765.2. NCBI lineage: Eukaryota > Metazoa > Arthropoda > Arachnida > Ixodida > Ixodidae > Haemaphysalis > Haemaphysalis longicornis. The sequence continues at coordinate 167,496,603 of CM023450.1, forward strand.
TGTCCTTTCCACTCTGTGAAGAAGGATGACCTGCAAAGCTGGACGCAGTCCACGGAGCGCACGAAACAAAACACGTTTGTCGTAATTTGCGATGGAGCATATTTCCTAGCCGATAGCTGAATAACCTCTGACGGATCCAAGCTTTGTTCTTGCAGATAAACATGGAACTGCCTGTGTCCCTCCCGCGTCGTAAGCATGTTACTGTTTGTGTAAGGACGGGTCCAGACTGTTGCCGTAACTGTCGCAATGACCTAAAGGAATGACGTTATTTCACGTCTAAGCTAACCGAACTGCGTGTACATGGCATTTTGTTTACGTTCATAGACCACGATATGAGTTTTGCGTCGGTAATCTGAACTTAGCCTAACACAAACCCAGTCCGCTCTACTACAAAGGACTCCGGACAGGTCCCATTGGGCCGTTAACGTCCGCGTTTAAATGTCGTACCAGCACAAGAGACATACCATCCATCAGTACGGCATGAAACCTATAGCTGCGCGTGCACGCCTACCTCCTCCCTACCACTATTTTTCACTACAAAACTACGCATGCATAACTGGGAACCGGTCATGTACGCGTGCTTAGAAATGACATACGCCGCGACGGCGTGTTTCGGTCGTTTTAGGGGGCTGCCCTTTGGCAGCCGTTACCTGGGCTTCGCGGGAGCGGCGTCCGTTATGTCTGCGTACCTGAGTGAGCGAGCGCAGCAACGACGAAAGAAAGAAAACAGAGAGGATGGTGCGAAGGGTGGAGTACGACACGTGCGGCTACCGCGTCATCTCTCTGACTGCCTTTCTTTCCCACATGTTTCATGTGTCGCCACCAAGGAGCGCCCTCCCCCTCCACTTTACCCAGACGCTGTTCCATTCTCCGCTAATCCAAACTTCTTGACGTTTGCGCGCGAGGTTCAAACACGATATGCAACAACATGCTCGCTGCTCCCTTGTGCGGGGCTAATCTGAACCACGTGAATTTGCGCGGGAGTTTCAAACACGATTTGGAACATGCTGGCCGGTGGCGGCAGTGAACTGCAAGGTAGCAACGGAGTAGCGCACGGCGTCGTACATTCGCTGATCACGCGAACCACTTCCTTAGACGCAGTAGAAATGCGCCGTGACCGAGAAGACTGCAGTTCCTGCTGCGCACAATTTGTAGTAATCGTCAGTGCATTTTTAAAGACGATAGTCTTTCTTGGGCTCCTTAAACCCAGAAATTTTGGTCTGTCTGTATGTCTGTTTGTCTGTCCGTCTGTCTGTCTGTGACTCGATTCAGCCACCCGGCCAAAGCAAAACATGCCTGCGTAATAGTCTTATATAGTCAAAGCTAAATCTACCCGTCTATGTCCGGTGTAATGTTCATACTTCTCAACATTGTTAAAGAGAACAAGATATTACGCAAATATAAGACAACAAATCAATGCAGAACTGATATTTGCAGCGTTCCTTTATAAAAATTCAACATGCTTGACTTTTGCGAAATTAAATACTTCATCAATTGCAGAAAAAGAATTCACTCCGCCGTCGCCTGCTGTCGCCCGCGCCACTATAGCTTCTGGCGCCATTTTAAGAAAGCAACGGCAACAGCTACGCGAGGTTCCACTAGGTAGGTTGTTCTGCTTGCAACGCATGTGGTGTAGGGAAACGCGGTTCTATAAACGTTGAAGTAGGGCGCATCGATTAACGCGCGTCTTCGCCGTACGTCAGCGTTCGCATCGAGACGCCCGTTTGGAGCAGTGGAACGCGGGAAATTTAGAATGATTTAAGCAAACATTTGGCGTCTTTACCTTGGGAGGAGCGCGACGCAAGAGGAACAACATGAGAGGTGAGCGGTAAAGCGAAGGGAGGCGTTTGCTTCGCAAAAGCCGATAAAGACTATCGTCTTTTGATGGCATTTGCAACGAAAGGAGCAGATACGCGGCCAATTTTTTTACGCCAATCCATACTTCAGTTTAGTTTTCGCAATCATCTGATAGCCGCATACCGCCGTTGGCTGCCGCCTGCGCAACTTTACAAGGGGCATCGGTGAAGGCGAGAAGGAAAATAGTTGTGAAAGAGTGCCAACGGTGGGGAGGAGGAGCCTCGGAACGGCGCCGAGTAAATCGATGACACCGTAATGAAAACTGGGGGAGTGTTACACATTGATTTGATTGATTGATTGTGGGGTTTAACGCGCCGACGCAACGCAGGCGATGAGGCGCGCCGTAGTGGAGGGCTCCGGATTAATTTGACCACCTGGGGATCTTTAACGGTGCGCCGAAATCTCGAACACATCCGGCGTTTTTGCTTTTCGCCTCCATCAGAAAAGCGGCCGCCGCAGCCTGGAATCGAACCCGCGAACTCGTGATCAGCAGCGCAACGCCTTAGCCACTGAGCCACCGCGGCGGTGGGGGAGTGTTACACATATACTGCTTTGCAGCAAAAAAAGCAATCGACCTTATTTCACTGTTCACACGAGATAAAATCGTCATTGCCCCAAACTGCACCTCAACTACACCGCACTTTTAAGCTGAAAGAATCGTCACTTTACATCAACCCTTTTAACGCGTTATACATGCACTATAAAGTACAACATATAAGTATTGAATCCACCTAGCTGATCATAAAAACTGGGATTAGCGCTTTAAAGAACAGGACACACGTAAGAGAAAATGGACAGGACTGGCGCTGTCCATTCAGTCCTGTCCATTCTGCGCCAGTCCTGTCCATTTTCTCTTACGTGTGTCCTGTTCTTTAAAGCGCTAATCCCAGTTTTTATGATCATGAACCAACTAGCCCAGCAACAAGTTTTACTAAACCACCTAGCTGATAAATCGATAACTGAGGGGAATATGACACGTACTTGAGGTGCAATAGAAGATTCTCAGCTTCGGTTATATACTTTCTATACTGTTTTTAAAGTACATCGCATGTCCCTATATGCATTCTAGGCGAAATTTCTTTCCGAGCAGGTGATTTTGGAGGGCAATCATGGTGAATCGCGGTACCTGTCATATAGAAGGTCCAGTTTGCCTGGACAGAATAGAACTGCATCGGTGTCTTCTCGCACATCCGTTCGGAGAGAATGTCAAAAATATACTACCTCTCTGTCGAAAAGACAAAGAGGGCGGAACGCGAAGGTTTCCAGAATCAAGGTTTCCAGAATAAAAACGGGCTGCGCCTGTTTGCAGATGACGGCGTTCTTTATAACACCCTTATTCTTCTAACGATGCAATCACCCTACAACACGACCTTGACACCACCACTTCGTGGTACAAAAAATGGCATCTGCCTCTAAACATCACTAATGCAAACTCATGTCCTTCACGCGTAAACACACTACCACACACGAAACCTACTGCATTAATTCGGTTCCCATTGACCACATGTGTACTCACAAATATGTAGGAGTTCATCTGACTGTCATCCTTATCATGGGTGAAACATGATGGAACCATTCGTTCAGAAGCTTCGCGCACAATTAGGCTACTTACGACATAACTTGCGATCTTCATCTCCTCATATAAGGAAGCTCGTATATCTAACATACGTTCGACCAGAACTCGAGTACGCATCGTCCATCTGGCATTCCTCACAAGCTTACTTTGCCGATGATTTGGAAGTCGTTCAGAACCGCGCAGCTCGCTTCATTACGCCACAATATTCAAGACACACCAGCGTAACCTGCACTAAAGCAAACTTTGTCACTCGCATCCCTCGCTTCACGTAGCATAACTTCTCGTGTCTGCCTCCTTCACACTTTCTTTTACTTCAGCAGATCCAGGACACCCTCTCCTAATACGCCCATTAAGAACATCATCTCGCCTGTCCAATACGCACTTGATGACCTTAAATGCCGGACGACGGCGATGAGCAGCACATTAATTCAATTTCCCCCAAGCCATAACACTCTGGAATGCACTGCCAGATGATATAGTTTTTAGCAGATACCGCAAAACATTTCACGATGAAAAAACCCATTGCCGAAATCAAAATGATACGTCCTAACGGCACATTCACCTCTTGCGTTTACAGTTGTGCTTTTAACGCCCTCGAAAATTTATCGCCTGTCATGTATTTTTATGTTTTTTATGCGTGTTGTTTTCGTTCTTTTTCATCATTTATTTCTTGTAATCAGTGTGTACCTTCATTTTGTTACATTGCTATGAAACTTCCACCTTCCATGTGCCCCTCTTATGTAATGCCCTTCTGCGCCTTAAGGTTGAATAAGTGATATGAAATGAAAATAAAATGAAGTCAAACAGTAACTAAGCCGAAGCCGAAGTGAGTGAACCCATATCCCGCCACCTTACAATGCACATCAGGCATTTTTTATCGGAACGGTTCACTGCAACGCGATTGTGCACTGTAGTGCTTCAATGATACGGGAGTGCCATGACTGTCCCTAGAGCTTAATTATCGTTGTCATTAGAAGGAGGGGCGCATTTTCTGTACTAATTTTGCAGGCCCATGTCTTCAAATCCAAATTGTTTCGCCTTGTATGAACAGTGTAATCATATAAACGTCGGCTTCGTAAGGCGATGGTCTAAGCTTCGATTCAGACTAGGGGAAGCGTTTTAACTTTCAATCGGTCCATGCATTGTCATCATCATCATTTGAAAAAGTTCGCTTTCCTGCAGAACGTTTTCGGTGAACTAAAAACGACAACAGTGAGAGGCTGAAAGCTTCGCTCTAAAAAATTCGGTGGAATATTTTTACCCACATATACAAAGAAAGAAAATACGCATCCAGGGACAAACCTCAACGTGCTCATCCTGTCTGCTTTAAATATTTAAACTGCCTCGTAGCTTTCGCCACATTTACAAGAAGGCAGGTTGTAGCGACGTTTTCTAGCAAGAACCGAATGCAGACGGCCAAGTGGCCAGTGCTGCTTACAGAGAACGCAGTTACCTAAGCATAGGGGAATTATCCTCAGCCGAGGAGAGGGTCTAAATAGCATACTGGCTCGCCTGGAGAAAACTGGAAAAGCTGGCTGGGGTGCGTACGTATCAAAGATAGCCACTTTTGACAGCTTTGTAATGCACTGGGAAACTGCCATGCCGTGGATCAACAAATATTGTGGCCATAGTCGCCGGTAACGGTACGAGCATAGTGGCAGCGACGATAACATGTCACAATTTGCAGAGGGAGGTGAGCACCAGCTTTGCGGGCACCTGTCTAGCTATTCATGGAGGTGAGCTGGGCATGAAGCAAGATTTCGTTTTTTTAGGGGCGGTTAAAACACCCCCAGTTCTTGTATGCACCCACCTCTATCTACTGGCTAGTTTCGAACTCTCATCTATTGTTCTGAACAACTGCTAAAACAGCGCGCTACTCAGTCTCAATAGCGTTGGAAAACGTAACAAAAAGAAAAACCCTCTTTGGTCTTTTCTGAGATGAATAGTTCTTAAAAACCTGCAAAAAAACGCAATATTGCCCAGGACATCATTACCTGCGCGATTTCTTCAGGAAAGTTAACGCAGCTGTGGGCTCTACTGCAGGCACTTAAATTAGTCAGGGTACAGGGAAGTGACCTAGTTTGAGCCCGCCGTGAAGCCAAAGTCGGACAATTGCTGAGCACGTTCACTGGCGAATTGTGGGCAGCAGCATTAATTTGCTAAATTCTTGAAGGGTTAGGAATGCGGAAAGAGATATGTGCCCTTCCACGCTGAGAAGAAGACTGACCTCCGAAGCTGGACGCAGTACACGAAATGCGCGAAACAAAACACGTTTGTTTGTCATTTGCGATCGAGCACTAAGAACTTAGCCCTACGAAATTTTGGGTGACTAGAGATTTGTTCAAGTGGAGAAACATGGAGCTGTCTGTTTCCATTTCGCGAAACGGGCATCTTACTGTCTATGCTACGCAACAACCGAATCCGCTTGACCACTGAAGACAAGGGAAACTTCGCATTGGGGAGGGGGGTAGACACACGTTCAAATCTCCCGCCACCACAACGGGCGTGTCATCAATGAGTACATGAAACCGATACCTGCGAGTGCACTTCCCCCCCGCCCCCTTCCCTCCACTCGGAAATCATGCCTGATAGACCGGCAACCAGTTATGTTCGCGTGCTCAGACGAGAAAGTCCCCGCCAAAATTGTCGCTCTGGAAGCCCTTCAAGTTGACAAGAAATATTGGCTGACGTCGACGTTGCTCTCCATCTGGGTAGGCATTCCCAGCTACTCGGCGAAGTGGAAATTGCGGTGGAAACAGCTGCGGCAGCATATTTCTGTTTTCGCACCCAGTCGCGCTTAATGTTCCGGCCGACGCTCCATCGATTCCCGCGCTTTCTTCCTCCGAGCGAACGACACGCGCCTGTCTATAGGGACTGAAACCTGGAAGACTCCAGCTTCGTTCTTGCGGGCAAACATGTGGCTGTACGATTCCGCCCCACGCCATATGCATATCAGTACTGTGTAACACACCATCCCAATTCCCTCGACCATTGAGGACAGCTGACAGGTCGCATTAGGCCGTGAGACTTCACAGTTAAATTTCCCGTCACCACAGCGTGCATGTCATCGCCAGCGTCATGAAGACTAGTTGTGCATTGCACGCCCCCTGCTTTCACCCCCAATCAGTGCCCGCAAAATCCGGCAACAGGGAATGGGTTGCGTGCTCCTGCGTGAAATACACGGGCGAAAATTTCGTGCGGGAAGCCTTTCTGAAGAATTATGGGCTCACGTTGGCGTAGAAAGTGGCCACGTTTCGCTGGTAGCACACGATAAGGGAGCTACCGCCGTTATCAGCCGATTGTGCAGCCGGTTAAAGAGCCATCGGTGATGGCGAACGCAATAACAGTTGTGAAAGCGGTGTTGGCGGTGGCGAAGAAAAGCCCCGTAGTGGCGCCAAGGAAATTAGCTTCACCGGAATAAAACCTGGGGTTGGGGGTTACACATATGCTTGCTTCGCAGCGAAAAGTGCTGATGTTTTCTCCTAGCCCTGTCTGAACATCTAGCTGCAGGGTGTGCGACATTTTGTCACAGATGTTGTAACACACGGTCATCCCCCTTGTACGCATCTCGTGGAAGCAGGAATTTCGTTCAACTTGTATCAGAATGATAGGTGTGGACATTTTTCGTGGATCCTACAAAATTGCATCTTGAGTAGCAGCTTTTTCGGTAAGCTCGTTCAAAGTGGGATTCCAACAGTCCGGTGTAGGTCGTGGGCCTAGAGAAGCCCATAACCTTGGGAGATGCTATTGCTAGATACACAAGAATCAACGGGTAGCTACGCAAGATACATTTTATTATCTTGGCGCCCCATACTCGTTTGTATTTCGATCGGCTTGCAGTAACAATAGTTGTGGCAGTCGGGCGGACGAGTCAGCCTGCAAAGAAGGACCAGAATCGGAATGATTCAACTCCGACGGATTTCAACGCTTCTGAGTAAGCAATGCTCTCAGAACTTCTAGCTCGATTACAGAAAGGGCATTTTGTGGCTGAGGTCCTATGAATCAAGAATCTTGCTAAAGGTTTCTATGCCCTGATAGCTGAAGAGACCGGAGTGACCAACCCCTCTAAGTACATCAGAGTGGGGTGTTAATTTGCTGTGTGAATGTACTCCAGCCACGAACTACATCAACGCCGAGCTCAGTGCACTTTACCGTCATTTAAAGTACAACGCAGTACCTGGCAGACGTCAAAAACCCACAAAAATTACTTATCCCATGATGCTCTTAGCAATTACATCAAGTATATGCGGTGAGGCCATACGCCTACGTTTCAAGGCTGTGGGAGGCAGGCTGAGACAGATGAATTAGCCGGCATGGTATTGGTAACATCGTGAGCAGAAACTTGCCGCCACGGGGGAGCGGCACATCACGACACGTAAGGTAGGCTACTACAAACCGATTCTTGGCAATTTATTTTGGGATGATTCACGTACCTTTTCTCACGTAGGGTTTTGATCGTGATGGCGAATTTTGGAAGTCGTGGACACATTCAGTGTGCTCACGTCTGCTAGCTAGCTTTCTAGAACAATAAGAATTCGCATCTAATACAGCATCTGTCTCCAGTAAAGAAAGGTTTTTCTTAAACTAGGTGTTTTGAAGGGAGGTAGTGCTTCGCAATAAACAAGAAAGAGCAAGTGTAGAAAAAATAACGCCTGGCGCCTCCCTCACTGCCCATCGTAATGATCATCAGTGTTAACGCTCATTAAAGAGTCATCAAAACAGGTCACGGCGGCTCGCCCTTTTACCAGATTTTTGGTGCAAGGAACATCGGGACCAAGAGGACCTCCGAGAGGTGAGCCACACAGAGTGGATTAGCCTCTTCTTCGACCGCCTTCTCAGCTCTGGGGAACAAGAATGAAGTCGCCGTTTCAATGAACGCGTCGCTAAAGCTGGGGGCCTGGATTTAGAAGGAAGAAACGAACCAGGGCCTATTTGTTCCTGCACCTTTGCTGACCCACATGAGATGCGCCTTCGCGGCTCCGTAACTCCCCAGGTATGATGAACGTCGACTTCTTCCCCGTGAGTCCTAGTCGCCAGCATATTCGAAGTCCGTGATGCTGCACTCGACCAATAGAGGCCCTTATCGAAAGACGGCGGATTCGATCTGGGAGCGACGTACAGATGTTATAGGCAAGTTGACTACTTTCTCCGCACCGAGAAACCACCAATAGCGTGAGTTCAGCGATCCTTAAAAAAACTTTTACGGAACTAAAATGAGTGCTTGGGCCATATCAATTGAGACGTTGAAACACTGTTGGACATTGACAACCTGAAGCAGAGATTTTTGACTTGTTTAATTTTGAAGCCAAAGTAATATCTGCAACATTGCGAGTAGATATTAAAATAACCTGAGTCCAGCCCTAAACCGGCAAGCTCGCATTGCGTCCCATCAAATAACGAAGTCGATCACAGTAGGGAAGGCATCGGAAAGATCACTGACATAAATACTGATATGGAAAGTTTCAGTGAAAAGAATATCCCGTTACCGAAGAACACAAAGACCATGGTAGACCCGAATTGAGTTTTATTATGTATTTATTTTATTCATATACCCTTGACGGCCTTGAGGGCACTTACATAAGGGGGTTTTCATACAGTAATGAATGACAAGAGCAATTATTTTTTAACAATAAATCAAGAAGACAAGAAAACGTGCGCAGGACATACACAGTCGGTCAAACAACATGAACATGAAAGAACACAGCAAGGTTTTGACGAGTGAGCACATTTTAAAAGCTGCACATCACTTTATACAGCAGCAAAAAATGCAATGGCTAAGATTGTCTATCACATTCAAGGAAACGCAAATATTTCAGTCTGGAAAGTGGACTGCTTGTATGCGCTACAACTGCTAGCAGGCAGAGCATTCCGCTCGTTTACACACAAAAAAAAGTGGTGAGTATTGTGTTTCTAGGTGTTTCTTTTGTGCGAGAAAATATCGGGACTATTTTATGATCATGGTCGGGGGTGTGCAGAAATGTACAAAGCAGGATGAATTAACGTATGAAGGAACGGCGAATCACTGTTTATTTAATTTCCGGAAGAAAGAAAGCGGACATATTTTCTGCTCATGGCAAAAGGTGATGGATTAAACTTCTCTTAATGAATGACACTCTTTCATAGCGAGAATAACATGGGAAAATAAATTGCGCAGATTTGTTTTGAACAGGATCGAGCGTATCACTAAGGATTGCTTTGTGAGGGTGCCAAAATATGAAAGCATATTGGGGTTTTTCGGATTACAGTACTGTATGCGTGAAGTTTTGGTGTCTTCTTTGTTCGCAAGTTTCAGGCGACAGTTATGAAGGCCACGATTATGTACGTGGTTTCGGGAGATGTATTCCGCGTGGCTAGTCCAGGTTGGACAAAAGTGGAATAAAATGCCTAGATATTCAACAATGGAGCTGTTTGACTTACAAAGTTATTATGCATAGTCATTGGGCGATGGATCTGCAACAGATTGAAAGCGTGCGTGCTTGGCTTTGTCAACAATTTTTTTCCATTTGCCAGTAACTGGCATCAGTCTGATCATTTTGTAAGGTCGGATTGCAAGATGGTTACATCGTTTTGGTTCAGTCGATTTTCTTGTACATTACGCAATCGTCGGCAAAGAGACGCAGGGAAGACTTAAATGTTGGATCCGGTGTCATTATATAGACCACAAACAATAAAGGACCTAGCACGGAACCCTAGGGTACACCGAACTTGGCGGGTCTGGGACCTGATATAGCATTGTTAAGTTGGACTAACTGAACCCTTGTTAGTGAAGAAAACCGGTTATCCATTAGGTTGTTTTATCGTCTAGGTGTATATTGCAGATTTTATCCATCAACCATCCGGTGTTGCACACGGTGTGAAATCTCAGCCAGCATACGATTCATTGACATTCGCGCGTGCTTAATTGAGTGTAGCTTGGTAGTTATAAGATATACCTTATCGATCAGATACCTTATAAGAAAAGATATAAGTTATAAGATGATTCTTATAGTTATAAGATGTACCTTCAACAGAAAGTGTCCTAGTTTGCTGTGTTGAATCCACCACATGTCATCCTGCGTGCAAATGACCGCTCAGATGAAAGAGAAAAGACTTTGATAGCAGTGTGACATGCGCGACGAGAAATTCACGTTGGCAAATTGACGGTCAGTGATCGGACATCGAAAAGCAAACTAATTCAACACTCACATGTCCTGTGAAACTAACCATGATTAAGAAAAAAAGCGCCCGACTTGTTTGCATTGCAACTTGGCTCGTTCAAGACGCAAGTGGCACCAGAACACGGTGATCGCCAGGATGAAAAGGAAGCAACGACTGGAAGACACATTAAGTGCTACAGGGAGGGTGAAGCGAAAGAGAAGAAAAAAAATGGTACCTTTGATTCCAGAAAAGTCGGCAGAAACGGAAGAGCGAAGAAAGCAAACTTCTGTGAAGACAAACAGTCCTGCTTGCGAAAAAAGCGTCAGCCTCATCTTCGAACTTACATATTGAACCCCCGGGATGAAACGGCAGGCTTTTTTTTGTTATGTCATTACCACCAGCATGTGCTATATGCTGTAGCGCCACGATATATTGCTATATGCTGTAGCGCTTTCAAAACCACTGGAATAAACGTGCTGCCGGCAGGGTAGGCCATTCAGAATTTGTACCGAGCCTCGTGCGTGCGCTATCTCGGCAACACATGACCACTGACGATGAAGATAAAACCCGCGAGCTGGGCGCGGCAGGCAACACCCATGCCACTGGAACAAGAATATCATCCATGGGGAGGCTTGAAGCTTTCCACCCAAGTACAAGTGAGTGGCTGAAATATCGTGAGCGCGTTTTGCAGTAACTTCGCTGCGAACGGTGTGGCCGAAGATAAGAGGAACTGGTATTTCTGACAAGCTGTGGCGCAGCAACGTGATCCTCCTGCAGCGGAATCGGCTGTCGCCTACCAAGCCGGGTGATGCAACACTTCCGGTTATCTTCGCTGCACACGGCGCAACACTTCAACCCAAAAGTCTCCGAAGTGGTTGCAAGATTTAAGTTGTCGAAGAAACAGGCTCGAAAGAGAGGGCATCAGTGACTACGTAGCTGCACTGAACAAGCTATAGTTGATGAGTGCAATTTCGGCGCTGGACGCATGAGCGGATGATACGAGATTCAGATTGGCTGCGGAATTATCATCAGCATCACAGCCCATCTACACCCACTGCAGAGCAAAAGGCCTCTCCGTTAATTCTCCAATTATCCCCGTCCTGTGCTAACTGCGACCCATTTATCGCCGGAAACTTCTTGATCTCAATCTGCCCATCTAACTTTCTGCTGCTACCCTGAAACGCTTGCCTTCTCTAGGGATCCACTCTCTTACCTAATGACCAACGGTTATCTTGCTTCACTACACATGCCCTTCCCACTTCCATTTCTTCTAATTTCTACTATGTCCTTATCACGCGTTGGTTCCCTGACCATTCCGCTCTTTTCTCCTCCCATAATGTTACACCTATCCTCTTCCGTTCCATTACTCGTTGAGTCCTCAATTTAACTTGAACCCTCTTAGTGAGCCCCGAAGTTTCTGCCCCGTAGGTGAGTGCCGGTAAGATGCACCTGTCATACACTTTCTTCCTCAGGGATAATGGTAGGCTGCCATACATTATCTGAGATTGCCTGCCGAATGCACTCTACCCCATGCTCATCCTTCTCATTATCTCCGCCTCATGGTTGGGATCCGGGGACACAACTTGGCCTAAATTTATAAATTCGCATTAGCCACTTCCACTGCCTCGCCACCTATCTCAAACCGCTGTGCTGTCCCGAGGTTATTGATCATTACTTTAGTTTTCTGCGTATTAATTTTCAGGCCCGCAGTTCTATGTTTGTCCAGTACGGAAAGCATGCTTTGCAATTCGTCCGCCTAGTTACTTAGCGAGGCAATGTCTTCAGCAAATTTGAGGTTACTGAGGTATTCTCCATTAATCCTTACTCCACCGTAGCGTAGAGCTAGAGCATCCGCCTCGCGTGCAGAAGGACCGTGGTTCGAATCCCGGTGCCGGACGATTCCCACGAATTAAAAAAAATCCGCGTATTGATGGAATTTCAGAATGAAGCTTGGGTGCGGCCTGACCCCGGTGACCATTGCCGGTACGCACTCCTCACCAGGGAAGATTGGCCACCCTGGGGTAGTAACCGCCACAACCTCCCATGATACGCCTACTCTGCGGAAATAGTGATCCAGGAATGCTGACTCGCCTATTGGAAAGCGCAGAATTGGAGCTGGAAACTGCAAAAAATCCTTGAGATCGCAATAGAAGCCGCAAGAAAAGAACTCGCACATACTATGCAGGCCCGTCCATTTCTGCGGATTTGGTACAGCCGCAAACTTCGTGCAAACGGCCAACACGAGAAGTGACAAAACAAAGGAGTTCCCTGTGCAGTTGGAAGCATCAGACGTCGCGCTGCTGGCACCGCAACAACCACCTGTTTCAAATGAAGTGCCGTCAGCAGTCTCCTCGCAAGGGTGTGCGAAGAAACTGCCACCTAACGGAAGGAATGACACTGGTTCCCGCTCCATGCACAACATGAATGTCCTCCTCGAAACTGAGCCCTAACCACGTGAGGAGTACACGTCGTGGTCACTTCGTGCTGCCGGGACGGAACCTATGAAACTCGAAGGTCTTGTAAATAGCCTGCCGCTAGTAATGATACCTGACACTGGGCGAAGTATTTCGATAATAAACGAAGATAAATTTCCAGCTCTTTTTCCAGAGAAACCGTCCAAGCAGACCGGACGTGCAGCCTAAAAGCTATTCCAGGCAGATATCCGCAGTGTTGGGAAGGATAACGGTGACGGTGAGGTCGGCACGCAGAAGGCAATGTTGCCCTTGTTAGTCGTGAGCGGACCTTGCCCGACACTTTTAGGAAGGGACTGGATTTAAGCGTTCGGCATTACCATCGCGAAGCAGTTAAAAGTGAAAAACAATCAGCACGGTTGCTGGCATTGTCGAACAACTCAGCGACGTCTTTTGAGACAGTCTTGGTACGATGAAGGGTGTGCTGGCCAGGATTACAAGCAAGAGGGAGCAAGGCCAAATTCTATAAGGCGTGACCAGTGCCGTTTGCACTTAGTGACAGGTATGTCAAAACGTTGCCGCGTTTGCGGCACGAAGACAATATACGCCCTGTAAAATCGACGATGTGGGCAGCACCGGTGGTTCCAGTGCTGAAGCAAGATGGTAGACGACGCGTGTGTGGTGATTTTAAAATCACTATCAGCCCAATCTACGGTCCTGCAAAGTTACCCCATTCCAAGAATGAAAGAGCTGTCCGCCAACCTATGTGGCCGTAGGAAGTTTACAAAACTTGACTTGAACTACGCCTAACAGCATACAAGGCTTGATGCCGAGTCGCAAGAGCTGGCTACCATAAACACCGTGAAAGGATTGTTTCAATTCACAAGGCTTCCGTACAGCGTCATTTCGGTGCCAGCTTTGTTCCAGCGAGAAAGGGAAAAACTTGCTTGGCGGCATTCTACTCATCGCTGTCTACTTCCGACGATATCCTGGTGACGTGAAGCGACCGAGGACCACTGGAGAAAGGTATGCCAAGTGCGAAAGATCATTCAAGGTGCCGGCCTGTGCCTGGAGCTAGCGAAGTGCGAATTCATGAGCGACCGTGTCGAGTACTTGGCCACGTTGTCACCGCCGAAGGTCTGCACCCCAGTCCCACGAACGTCGAAGTCATTCTTACGGCACCCAGACCAGCAGACCTGAAAACATTGCAGAGCTAGCTGGCGCTGATGAACCTGTAAAGGGAATTCATTCCTCGCTTGTCGGCAGTGCTGAATACTTTGCATGGTTTCCTACGTACCAGGTACACCATGGGCTTGGACGTCCTGGCGAGGAGGAGGCCTTCGCCCCAAGTAAGGAGCTCTTAGAGTGCTGGTCCCAGATGCATCGCCATATGGTCTCGGCACGATTATACCCCGGCGAGAAGCATCAGGGGAAGAGCGATCAATCGCCTTTGGCCCAGAAGCCTGACCACAGCTGAGCGGAACTATAGCCAGCTAGATAAGGAGGCCTTAGCAGTTTTGTTCGGCGTTACAAGCTTTCATGGAGTACCTGTGCGGGTGCCCATTCTGATATAGCAACCGACACAAGCCACTGCTTGGGGACTTCTTGCGGCAACCAGATTCCAGAGCCTTGGACACCTCGAGTACTTCGCTCGGCACACTTCCTGTCGGGCTTTGATTACGTCTTTAAGCACAGACCGGGTGGCCGCATTCCTCACGATTATGCCCTGAGCCGGATTTTGCTTCGGCAGCTGAAATGCACGTCGAGAACCTGCCGGAGATCGTTACCTCCAATGATGCTACCCCAGAGTGCTGTCAGCACAAACTAGTGCAAGCCGCTATGTAGAAAGAACCATGCCTGCCACGTCTTCGCGAAGCGCTGTGGACTTATAGGCGAATTCTCCAGGAAGCGCTGTAGGGAGGTGTACGCCATCGACTTCAAGAAATGAGTGCACAGATCGACTTCATTTTGCTCGGAAGCAGTGTGGTTGTGCCTGCGTCCATGCCCGCCGACGTGCTACGACTGATGCATGAAGTGCATCCAGGAGTTGCTAAAAGGAAAGCAGTGGCACTTAGCCATGTCTGGTATCATCCCATGTAATCCATCGCATCATTCATGCAATTCATGGACAATGACGTAACAGCAGCGGTACAAGCATGCCGCACCTGCCAAGAAAATCATCGATTACCGAGATGGTCACCGATTAAGCCATGGCCATTCCAGGAAAGGGCGTGGTGCCGGATTCATCTAGGTTATGCCGGAACCACAGCGTAATAACTACTTATTTGTACCAGTGAACGCGTATTCGAAGTGGATAGAAATGTTCCTGGTATCCACCCCGTCTGCTGCAGCCACCATGGACTGCCTGCGACAAATGTTTTCTGTGCACGGACTCCCTGATGTGGTCGTATCCCACGATGGAGCAGAGTTCGTGAGCACAGAATACAAGATCTTGCGTAGAAGCGGCATTCGAACAATTGTTGTACCACCATACCATCCACAATTTAATGGAGCAGCGGAGCGTCTGGTAAAGACTACCAAGCAGAGGCTAAAGATAGCGGAGTCAGGGGTGGTTTCGCATGTGCAGCTAACCAGATTATTCCTTGCATACCGGACAATGCCTCATGAAGTCGCCGGTTGCAGCTGCGCTGAGCTTCTCATGTTTCGAGATTCGAACCTGAGCTGGATTTGCTGCGGGCTGATTTACGATCAACCATGATGTCTCAGCAAATCACAGAGAGGCTCCGAGTTAACAGAGGCTCAGGAGGAGCTGTAGCCAGTCCACCAGGGACGACTGTGTTTTCTCGCCATTTCCTTCCGCCCAGGTTCCGCCTGCGTGCCGGCAATGGTGTAGCGGACAAACGTTTTCAGCGGTGCTCAGTCTGCCAGACGGCCGCCAGTGGACGAGGCACCGTGGTGATGTGCGGGCGGTACCGTGGCAGCCCCAGCTGTCAGAACACTCCGGGGCGACCCAGGATAACTGCCCGGATGATCCAAGAGCGGACCCGGCCGTGGCTTTTAGATACTGCAGGCGGTGCCGCTGCCAACACTGCAGCAGCGGCCGTAAGTATCATTCCATCTACGAGAGTTTCGTCAGCTGAACTGAAGGGCCTGAATGTCTCCAGTGATCCGTTAGTTTGTCCCAGTGCAATGGGTGACGCCCCGAACTCAGTGGCTCTCTCAGACTCCACTTTGCCGCAAAGGGGATGTCAACACGTTGTCACGGAGCTCTACGCCAGAAAACATCGCATTCCGATCACAGAACCTCTTCATCGTGAACATGTACTTGCAGGCCCAAAATCGTCGGGTGACATTACAAAACTGTCCACGACAAAATCAAGACCACCCTCTAACTGCAGAAGGTGGAGAAGACGTAAAAAGTTACGACAACCTAGTGGAGGGCATCCTCGACGACGTCCAGAAAGGTACTGAAACCATCCCTCTCAATTCTATGAGACCGGAAGCCGACTCACGGCTGACCCGCCTATGGAGGACGCGTATAAAATTAATTAAGAGACGCAAAAAGCACAAGAATGCCCGACTTAAAATGACGATACGAAATATTACAAGGCTAGCACAGGCCATGCGAACAAATTACAACGCGCCCGATAACACAATATCTCCAGAAAATGAAAGGAAGCCCTCGGTCTCCGCAAAACCTTGAGCCTCCTGAAGTCTCTCATTGATCCCAACTCAAGTAAAACGGTACTGATCGTAACACGGCCAGACTTATGAGCATGTACACTGGCTGGCTGGCAGCGAGACCTCTTCGCTGAGCTAACATCACTCTATCTAAAAAACCACCAGAGGAACACTTTACCCTCCTTATGCTGGCCAACCGAACACTAAATTGGACGCCATTATTAGAAATGCACGAGTTGAGGGGCCGCACTTAATGATAGCCGGAAAGGAAGTGCTCCCGTCACGATCAAAAGTGTATATAGTACGCTATTTAATTGGATGACAAGACTGTGGAAATTCTTCGTACAAATTCAACGAATATTGGCAATCAAGCAAAATTCCGGCTGAATGGAAGGAAGCTGAAGGGCGGTTTATTCCTAAATGGAACAAAGCCCTAATATTAACAACCTTAGACCCATCTCCCTCACATCCTGCATAGGCAACTCAAGGAGCAGGCTCGTGCTGAGAAGGCGAGAACCTTTGATCGAAGCTACAGGACAGCTCCCCAACACGAATTTTGGCTTCCGGTGATATCTCTCTACCCAAGACTTCTTGCTCCAACTAAAGCATCAAATGATTGATGTGTATTGCTAACCTCAACCCACAGGCAATACTGACCTCAGAACTCAAAGGAGCCTTTGATAATATTCTAATACAGCGCGATTCTTGCGAACCTTAAACGAATCCGGGTGTGGGGCACGAGTCTACAAATACGTGAAGGATTTCCTCACGAAGAGGGACGGCCAAAATTAAGATCGGGAACATCCCTTCCGACGCAATCCAGCTCCGCGATTGAGCAACACCTCAAGAAGCACTGCTGTCGCCAGTGTTGTTCAACCTTGCACTCCTCAAACTGCCCGCCCAACTTCCAGACAGTAGGAGGCATGGAGCACGCGCTCTACGCTGACGACATTACACTCGGGAACACCGGGAAGCAATCAAGCATAATCAACCATAACCCAAAAAATACAAGAATGTGGCATCCTTGTAAAGAACATTGCCCGTAGCTAGCGGTCTGGAGTGCTCCCGACCAAAATCGGTGTTGCTTCTACTGGACAGCCACAAACCCATCAGCAGGTTCGCAGCTCTAAGAGACCACCCGTCCAAGTAGCCGGTCATCTGATTCCTGAAGTTGCTAACATTCGAACCCTTCGGGCTGCAGCTTCAAAAATCAGGAACTGATACCATCACTATTTCAAAACTCAAGTCCACATGCCGACAAGTAATCAGTTAATCAAAAGAAGTTAGAAGTAGAAACCGTGGTATGAGAGACGCGAATATAAGGAGAATTGTCCAGGCCTTCATAATTACCCGAATCATTTACAGTACGCCATACCGCCGTCTTCGGGCTCGTGAAACTGACGAAGATAAGCATCATTATACGGAAATGCTATAAAACAGGCG
The DNA here is from genome assembly GCA_013339765.2 of Haemaphysalis longicornis. Lineage (NCBI taxonomy): Eukaryota > Metazoa > Arthropoda > Arachnida > Ixodida > Ixodidae > Haemaphysalis > Haemaphysalis longicornis. Next base: position 167,514,669 of record CM023450.1, read on the forward strand.
CAGGGCCTACCATAATAGACCAATACAGACAGACTTGAAGAACAGGGTCTCCATAACACGATTGATGAGCTTAGTTCAGCCCATCAGACGTGCCAATACAGAAGGCTCGAAAATTGGGAGGTGCGGGGCACACGTACTCCGATGCCCGGGCCTCCCCACGCATGACCCTCCCGAGAGCCGATTAAACCACTCCTTACTGACAACTTGGCATTCTAGAATACAGATCGATCCCATTCCCCAAAAATATGCATCCTGATGCAACATCATGACCACAGGTGGAAAGAGCGGCTACCATTGAAGCTCACCTATCGTGCATCCCGCCACAAGCAGTTCTCATACGCGGATGCTGCAGCCCTGCCCATCAGGGCGCCAGATACAATCAAAAGCCCCTGCTTGCAGTCGTGGTCGATTGGGAATGTAAACACCTTCTCCGCTATGACAATCCTGCCACCGGCAGTCAGTCCAAGAAGCCGAAGAAGTGGCTATCGCCTTGGCCATTGCAAGGCACAACAATGTCCCCCAGCATATATGTAGTCCTCTGAATCAGCAGAGGCATGCACAAACTTCATCTCTGGGCTCTTTTTAAACAAAGCCCAGAAGATTATGCTTGCCTCCGCCATGAAGGTAATGCCAAACAAGTACAACATTCAACCTGCTTTGGATCCAGGGTGCACTCAGGCAACAAGGGCAATGAGTGAGCTCAAGCGGCGGGCCAGTGCCTCTAACCCCGCTCGCCCACACGCGTCGAGCCCCTAAATTCGCCCTCCTCCGCCCTGTTCCATAAACACCAATTTAATCAAGACGAGGCCGTGGATTCTATACTCGATAGCCTGATGTCTTTCGCCTAAATCATTGAGCATTTTCGGTCCAGGCGTCGACGCCGCCACATCCCCACCCAACCTAACAAGCCACAAAAGACAATCCTAAGGCGACTGCAGACAAACCTCTCATGTGTCCAGTCAGACTCCACCAGTTTTACCCAACAAGTCTTCCACCCTCAGAGCAAGTTCTATGGAGGCGACGGAAACCGTGGAGCACCAGGGTGTCGCTTTGCAGTCTCACCCGGGCCCTCACGTCCCCCTCTTCGATTCCAGCCGGGCAGTAACAACAGCATCCCTTTCCATGTCGTCATGCCCCTAGGCCTTCGAGGCTTATCCTGGGACAGACCCTTCCTCCTCGATCGACCAGGACCAGCTCCTATTGGTCGGCAGAGAAGAGGCCGCTGCAATGGCACTGCGATTCCCCTGATCCGGAGTACGGGCCTCCTTTTCTCCAAACGGCCCCCCCCCCCTTCTAAAGACCAATAAATTGCGTTCCACACACCACCACTTCGCCGCAGCTCGCACAGGATGAAACCAGCTGCGCGATATGGACTTCAGTAACGACGCTGAACTCTCTCCATGTGCATTATGGTGTTTGTTCGGTTCCTTATGTTTTTCGTTTGTTTTCTTTCTTTGTTAAAGGAGGGAGAATGTTATGTTGCTGCCACCGGCACGTGCAATATGCTGTAGTGCCACAGGACGCCGCTTTCAAAACCATTGAAATAACGGGCTGCCGGCCGGGGAGGCAGTCAGCACTTGGGACCGAGCCTCGTGCGCGCCCTATCTCGGCAGAACTTGACACTTTATTAGCTGCAAATCAGATATATTAGCGAAAATTGCCTCTGGATTTTTTTCGTCTTCTCTCAGGGCTGAAAGCAGCGAGGGCCCCGAGAGGGTTTTTAGATGCAGAGCGTCTTATGCGCTCGGCTGTGTCCTCCCCCCTTGTGGTTGTTGTTTTCCGCCGTCCGCCACGCCCACTGCGCATGCCTGCACAGGCACCGCTGTTGATGATTGTGGCAGGATGCTCCTAGGGATTCGCCAACCAAAAAATCCTATCAGCGAGATAGCTTCGCTTTCAACCACCTGTCGTCTCGTCATCTTCCCGTAGAAGGAACCGCTGAAGATGAAGAATGAGAAGACAAAGCTGCGAAGAGAATGGCCGTGTATGTTGCTCTCAGCTCATGCTGTGGGCTGTGTCCCTCCCTTCCTTGTGGTTGTTGTTGTTGTTCGCCGTCCGGCACGCCCACTGCGCATGTCTGGCCAGGCACCGCTGATGATGATTGTGGCAGGATACCCCGTAGGGCATTGGCTAAACAAAAAAACCATCAGAGATAGCTTCGCGTTCAACCACCATCGTCATCTTCCCGTAAGGGAACCGCTGAACAAGAACGAGGCAGAAGACAAAGCTGCAGAGAGGAGAGCGTGTAACGTTGCCCTCAGCCGGTGCACCAAAGTCAACAACCTTTACCTCACCAACGCTGACAGGAGACTACCGATTCTACCATAAGGACGACAACATCGACAAGAACACGATGGACTAGTTTCGGTGCCTCGAGAACCACCGCCTACTCACCGTCCAACAACAGTACTTGCGTGACTTTGCCACCGGTGTGAACACGGACGCGGAATCCACTCTGCTGCTACTAAACACCAGATCACTCAACATAACGGCAACACAATGAAACCACACGGAACCCCCATGATGCTTCGCATCCTCAACAAGGTTCCCCACGGGAAGATGGTGTACTTTTTTTCCTCCTCCCGTTGGCGATGTCGGGATCTCGAAGGATCAGGTGGTTGTGAAATGTCGCCTATCGACTACTGCAGGAGACCCGCGAGGGCGACGTGCGGGAGCCGACGTTGGAGGAGTCGCCTGGACGGAGTAAAGTGCTGTTGCCAGTAAGTTTCATGCGGGGTCCTCGCAAGTCGAACAAGGCCGACTGCAGCCGACTGATAGCCACGCATATTCCTTTCCTGGAATTGTTTTAGTCGTAGTCATCATTGTCAAACGCGTCTCCTGTGAGGAGTTCACTTCCTGTATCGCTGAGCTTGTTACGTTCGGTGTCTTCCTGTTCGAGCCAGTTAATAGCCACCAGCAAGTCCAATGCAGACGGTGAAGGGCTTTCCGGAGCTGGGCTGCTGCCTTTAGCATCCTCGTAACAACATCGCGAGGAACTTACCATGACGAACGCAGAGGCGGCCATGTCGTCCCCTGCTTGGTACTTGGAAGACGTACAGTGGATCCCAAGCGTGGCACCTTGGACCTTACGTTTTATGTGTGCGTCCCGTTGAAGGTTCTGGTCGATCGTAGGTGAGGGATCAGGACCAGCCATGGAGATTTCCGTCTGAGGGAGGAGACTAGGCTGTCGATCGCTGTCAATGGCGGTCAACATCACGGCCAAAATAGCAGGCTTCTTCGTACCTCAAGCTGGAGGGGGCGCTGGGTGTCTCCTTCGTCGCGTGCGGTCATTCTCCTGGGTCTCAGGCAACAAAATGTAACAGACCATCAACGAAAGCCAGACCGGAGCTATGGCCGCCTGAAACGGTTTAATAATTTTACTGACAAACATGATAGCGATGCATAGTTAAGACCTGCTGGGAGAGTCAACAGGGCGAATGACAGCATCACTACTTGTGCGAATCTACCATTGACTCGATACTATCGCGTGGGCAGCCTCTGAGATTCTGAAGCCGGACCCATCGATTACCTGTGGATGACAGGCATTCTGCCAGGCACGCGGCCATGATTGTTGTCGCCGTGTACTGTGATAATGATTCATGCACTCGATGATGGGCCTGCTCCGGTGATAGGGATGCCGTTACAAATTGATGAAGAATTTTAGGCCGTTATCTGCTTTTATATATTTAATTACTTTCGACAAAAGCATTCAAATGAGGTCCTAATCTGCATGTCATTCTAAGAAAATGGACACTCCAGGGTCATTGAGTCTCTCACCCGACACAAATGCTTTCTTCTAGGTTAATACTTTAACAAGGTTGTGAAAATGTGCTTTCATTCAAACTAAAAACTGTTAAAAATGCCCACACGCCAGAAATGGGCAAAAGAAGAGGTATAAGAAAGCTTTCTTCGCAGGCAAGTTACTACGTTTTACGGAACCGATGTAAGAAATACAAGAGAATTGTTTTCTGATGTTTTGAAAGTTTATCTACAGGATATTAACCCCCCTTTGTGCAACTTTTACGGTACTTTTATTGCACCAACGCATGCATGCATTCGGAGATAAAGGGGTGAGACACGATGTGAATTTACTCCGTAAGCAAACATCACAAAACAATAACTCCACTTTCGGAACAATTATGATTCCGTTACAGCAGCGTGCCTTTACAGAATAAAGATATCCCTCTCAAACCCAGTCGAAGCATCTATATAAACTGGCCATTTTGTAGTTGTGGCTCACTCAGCCACGTTTGCATAGTGGCGAAAAACGCTAGAGAATGGCATCAGGAAAAGCAAGCTACCTGCTTTTGTTTTTACTTTGGTTTACTTTTTTTCGCTTCAACTGGAAGAGGTAAGTTGTTGGTCGTGTATTGTTTTGCTGATAGACTTGAAAGCCATTTCTTGTGTATAAACAGTGTAGTGAAGATTGAAAAAATCGTTTTTCCTGAATTGAAATATTTTTACGGGAATTAGTCGCCCGCACAAGGATGCATAGTTTAGGTGTAACAAAAATCAGAATTGACAAACTCACCGATATTTTTAGCAGTCTCTTTGGATTAACCCAAAAGAATTTGAAGCTACGATGCAAGCGCTACCTTGGGATAGTAGAATGCGTAGACTGGTGCCCCTTGCTATATTCTAAGATGATAAAAAAAATTCTGGTGGTTAGGGAGGACATCATGTCTAGAGCTCATTTCGCCTGCAACTCTTCTATAGCAGAAAGAATAGCCTCAAGAGAGTGGAGAAACGAACACACAAAAAAGATTTCGGACAAAGATCCTGTCAAAGTGTTTATCGAAGTATTTGCAAACTGCACTATTTGCAGTTTCGTTGCCTTCAGAAAGTTTTTGTTTTCAGATATTTCAATGTCTAAGGTCATCATCATTTGGGCGTGTTCACACGTTGAAATTGAGGGAGGGCAATATAAATACAGAGGATAAAAGACGACTTTCCTGAGGGCACGGTGAGAATTCGTGTTTCTTTGCGGTGGGGCAACCCTTAACATTTTCAGGGTAATGTCTTCAGCAGTCTGTGTTTTTAATGGAGGAAAGAACATGCGTGCGTTCGCAACCTGTAGCTGCAGGTTTAGGCTCGTGTGTCTTCACGACGACAGAAACCTATGTTTAGCCACCGACAGCGAAAATGTTTCCACAAGACAGATATCCCCATTTGGAGAAATTAGGAGTTTCCCGGGTTTTTTCAAGTTCAACACAATTTATTTTGCAGCTGTTAGTGTAATCACTAGGGCTCAACTCGTCACAGGCTCTAAGAAAACACTCTGACGTTCGTGAGCCATCTTAACCGAATCCCAGTTACAAAACGGATTTCTGTAGGTTTTAGCCGAATTCGCCGTGGTGGCTCAGTGGCTAGGGTGTTTCGCAGCGGATCCCAAGGAGGCGGGTTCGATACTGGCCACGCTGGCTATATTTCTGAGGGAGACGAAAAGCAAACACGCCCGTGTGTCGAGATTTCGGTGCCCATTAAAAAGCCTCAGGTAGTCAAAATTAATCCGCAGCTGGCCACTAGGGCGCGCCTCATACCTCAGTGGTAGCTCCGGTGCGTTAAACTCTAAAGTCAATAAATAACGGCTTTAGCCTAAGTGAAAACTTCATACAGACGCCACAATTCAAAGAAAAGGACCATTCAAAGAAAGCATAACTAGTCGCAGTTGGTTACCTCCTCTTATTCCTATTAGCTGGAATGATAAAGGATACGCTGACCGATCTGAGCGTTTTCTGGGCTGCATTTTGCTATCATTAGTGATTTGAAAGTGTGCTTAAAAACCAGTAGTTTCTGAAAACCATTCGACCGAATATATGGCTCCTACTTTTGGTCATTGGTTTTTTTTTTGCATGCGAATATGAGTGTGCAAACGAAAGCTGCACTGCAAAATTCCAGTAAACACGCGGACCACACTTTTGCCTGGGCTGGCGCGTTCAAAGATATTTCATGACTAAGGAAAAAAACTTCAAGAAATAATCTTCTTCGGAAGGAACGGAACCTGAATCGAGTGGGTCAGTCTTTTACACTGTGCGCTTATCAGTTGTAACAGTTTATACCAAATTTGAGAAATATTGAGCTTGGGTGGTCTAATCCACAAAACGTTAGGGGTCCTGCACACATGAAGCGTTAGCACGAAACTGCTGCGGCCTTGCCACCGGGGTCACACTGGAAAAGCTTAAAATGACGGTACATTTTTGTGTTTGGCGTTCTATTTTAGAATAACGGAGATCGCCATTATGTCTAAATGTCCGCTGCTTTTAATTAGGGCGGTATTACACCTCCAAATACCCTGCCAACTGATCTGTTAAATCTATAATAAACGACTCTTACTTGCTTTTTAACTAGTTTCGAAGGGCGAAAAACACCGAAAAGCACTGAGCAAAAGTACGCAGTGCATGTTTTTGACCCTTCAAGAATTAATCCTTCGGCTTTATTAAATAAACCGTTGGTATTGGGACGCTATAGTATTTTGCGCATTTAGAGTAGTATGGAGCAAGAATCGTCAAGAAAAATCTTCTCCCAAAACCACACTCATGCGTAGGAAACCCGCAGGGCACCAAGGTAAAAGAATAGGGTTGTATCTCTGCGACTCTTGTTTTGGTGATTATAAACACACAATAAAAATCCCGCCATCTCCATGAAGTGAATGATGATGAGAGGGGCAAAGCTAAAAGGCTGATCGGTAAAACCGTGAAACATTCGCCCACACATCATTTAAAGACTCCACACGTTGTTATAGGTATTCTTGACGGCGGGCACCATCTGAATGAGTGAAGGACTTAAGGCGCGTTCGGAGCCATGCTCGCGTCTCGGTTTGTAGCGCAGTGGGAAGAGCGCCACGTACCTCCCGTCGCGGCCAGAGAGTCGTGGGATCGAAATGGAGCGCCGCCGCGTCAAGACCACCACTCCTCGCTCGCAAAGCTTGAGACTTCCCACCGCTCCGTTGACAAGCCCGTCGACGACGTCGATGTTTGTGGCGATATGTAGGTCTTGTTTGGGACGATGAGAATCTCCATGGGTAAGTTGGCGAATTCGGTGTGTTACATTTTAGCCACCTTGGCCGTCGCCTTCTGCAGAGCGTCTTGTGTCCCGTACCCCCGGTACGTGTCTTAAGCTCGCAGACGACGAACGACATCTTTCTTCCTCTCCTCCTTGTTGGGTAGCAACGAACACGTTGAACGTTTTGACCTCTTCGTCCAATCTTTGGTTGGCCAATCCCTAGGGGCATCCTGCCACAATCATCATCAGCGGTATGTACACGGCGCTACGAGGGACGGGACAGGGCCCGAGCAAGAGGAGCTTCGCCCCTAAAAATCACGCCACCCCCTCTGTCAATGACGACGATGGTTGAAGTCGAATACTTCTCTTGGTGGCTTCTTTGATTGTCGTCTGAGCTTTTCAAACCGCTTCGATCATGTCGAAATGGAGCATAGGTGGTCTTAAACGCGGCGGCGGCCCGGTTTCAATCCCACGACGCCCTGCACGCGACAGGAGGTACGTGGCGCTCTTTCCACTGCGCTACAAACCGAGACGCGAGCATTGCTACGAACGCGCCTTATGTCCTTCACTCATTCAGAGGGTGCGCGCCGTCAAGAAGACCTATAACAACGTGTCGAGTCTTTATATGATTTGTGGGTGAATGTTTCACGGTTTTACCGATAAGCATTTTAGCTTCACCCCTCTCATCATCATTCACTTCGTGGAGATGGCGGGATTTTTTTTTTTCTTCACTCGGCGTTTCCGCGTTACAGCGCCTTCAGTGAGAAGACGAGATCTTCGCTTTAAAATAAAACTCTGCGACCCTCAAGCAAACAGTATTCAACACAGCTGTATGTACTTAGGTTGTAGTGTAATGAGAAGAGAACGGTAGGTAAATAAACGGCAGCAGGAAAGAAGCAGGAGTTAGCGCATACAAGACACGCTTCCGGTTCATCACAATACGCACGCACGGTACGCGCACTAGAGAACACGGTAACACTGTCTGTGGCTGCAGACCTGTGAGTGAAAAACAACGGCTTTGCCGCTGATGAAACCATGGGAAGATGTGATGAGAATGTGATGAGTGTGACGAAAAATTCTTGGCGGTCGGAGCAGAGCGAGGAGCAGTAACCGCATTCCCTCGGTGACCTAGTCACCTGACAAGCCACCGGAGAAGCCACCGTAGTCTTCAAATTACCTGAGACATTAAAGCCGGTTTCAAACCAGAGTTCACACCCATGGCACGAGCGCGGTATGCACCGTATGCGTCGTACACCAGCAACAAAATGCAGCTGCTTACAACGATGCTTGCGGAATTGAAAGTGCAACAGGACTACGAAAATTTTAACTCTGTGTGTGTTCGTTTTACGCTTTTAATTCGTGCATATTTCCGCTTACACGTAACTGCCATGCAAGGTTCGCGTCAAGATTAGTTTTCGCTTTCCGCCAGCGCAGCTGATAATATACGTATTTTGACGTATAACGTGCAGTCCACAATATTTCCCGTTTCGTAAATAGACGTGCAAGACAACTAAACCTACCATTTTAAGTTTCAGGGCGAGTGTTTATCCCTGCGCGCTGTAAAAAACCGCGTGATCCTGGACCATGCCAGCCGGGTGACACGTCATCATGGGCTTTCAACCCCTATAAAATGGTTTGTGAACAATTTGTGTACGGAGGCTGTATGGGAAACACAAACAGATTTCCAAGCTGTCACAAATGTCTATTCACATGCACTGGTAAGTGGGCAAATCTTTGTAGATGACGCGGTAATGCAACAGGTGAATATATTGTTCAACAATGTATGTCGAAAACTTGTTTCCGTTTTTGTTGTTGTTTTAAATAGCAATAAACACGCACAAATGTAATTCGCTGATGTTCACACTATTAGCCATTGGACCCACTTTTTTAAACTAAGACTATCATCCTATACATCAACAACTTCTTTAAAATGGGTCAAACAACGTACGAGTAGCCAAGAATCCATTCAGTGTGATATGTGCATGAGCGAGTTTATTACTTCCACGGCTAAGTACTAAGTTTTATTGCCAAGTGTAGGCCCGCAGTTGTTTTCAATCAGAATATTCAATTCGAAGTATTGTTTCAAATCAGGCAAATCATCAGTTATTGAAACACGAACAGAATTCTGTATTTGCCAACACAACTGAAAAAATAAGTGTCATAATAAAAATGCAGAAATCAACCAGCAC